>CM057131.1:20693353-20779317 GCA_029964075.1 Patiria pectinifera | reverse complement strand
AAACTACTCAGAGAACATTTTCATCGTCAAAACATTGACTCGTTGTTACAAAAAGGAGTTTATCCATATGAATACATGGACTCGTTTGACAGATTTCAAGAGACAAGCCTACCCCATCGAACAATTCTTGCAGCAGCCTAAAAGACGAAAATATATCGCGAGAGGACTACGACAGAGCTAAACTGACGTGGAACGAGTTTAAAGTTAAAAACATGGGGAATATCACGATACTGTACGTCACTACCGATATCGTTGTTACTGGCTTGCGTATTTGAAAACTTTGAGGCAAACGTGTATTACAAACTACGCGTTAGATCCTGCTAATTACTACACAGCACCAGGATTGTCGTGGGATGCCTTCTGTTAAAACACTCGGAAGTTAAACTCGAACTATTGCAAGACGTAGACAAACATTTATTTTTTTGAAAAAGGCAAAAGAGGTGGTATCTCGAGCGTGGGTGGTATGAGATACTACAAAGCCAACAACAAATACCTACCCGACCATAATCCAACGAAGCAGGCCGTCGAGTTACATCACCTACCTCGATGTAAACAATCTGTACGGCTGGGCCATGAGTCAATACCTGCCGTACAAAAGACTTTAAATGGGCGTCTACAAAAACGTTTACCGAGTCGAAGATATTATCTCTCAGGAAAACGTCAAACACCGGTTACTGCTTTGAAGTAGACCTCGATTACCCGGACAATCTCCACGACCTGCACAACGATTACCCCCTAGCGCCAGAAAACATCGTCATACCAAAAGAATGGATGTCTGATTATCAAAACGAGTTATTAGATACCGAACCTAATAGCAACGTGCAAAAATTAACGTGTACCCTTAATCCTAAACAAAAATATGTTTTGCACTACGTCACGTTGCAGTTGTATCTCAAACTCGGCTTGAAACTTAAAAAGGTGCATCGAGTGCTGCAATTTAAACAAGCACCTTGGATGGCATCTTACATCGACAAAAACACGCAACTCCGAACAAAAGCGACCTCTGATTTTGAGAAAGACTTTTTTAAGCTCATGAATAACAGCGTGTTTGGTAAGACGATGGAAAACGTCAGAAACCGGATTGACGGTTATCTACTCAGAGACAGTAACGATGACGATCGAGATAAATACCAAAAAATTATACAGAAACCGAGCTACAAAACGACGACGTCATTTTCAGAATGCAAATTGTCATTTGTCGAAAAGTACAAGACTAAAACCGTGTTAAACAAACCAATCTATTGCGGTGTGAGTATCTTGGATCTATCTAAGACGCTGATGTACGATTTTTATTACAACCATTTGAAAGACAAGTACAAAGAAAAAATCAGGTTGATGTACACAGATACAGACAGTTTGGTACTCGTAGTGCACACGGACGACGTATACAAAGATATGCAGCAAAACGGGCAACAATACGACCTTTCGAATTATCCGACGGATCATCCTTTGTACGACCCAACCAATAAGAAAGTGATCGGTAAATTTAAAGACGAGTTTGGAGGTAAAATAATCACAGAAGTCGTTTGTATAAGACCTAAAATGTACTCGATTTTAACCGCTGACATCAACTTGAAAAAAGCCAAGGGAGTCACAAAATCGGTCACCTCTAAGAAATTAAAACACCGACACTATTACGACTGCATCTTAAACAAGAAATCTCATTACGAAACCATGACTCACATTAGATCGGAAAATCACATCCTTTACACCGTATCTCAAAATAAACTATCGTTGAGTCCGTTGGACACAAGGGGTCCATTTTACCGGATGGGATACACAGGCTCGCTTAAGGTCCCCGTAATATAGATATTAATAAGGCGGTAATAGCGTGTCCTCGGGCAATGACTTGAAGCTCTTGTCTCACAAAACTCCTTTTGGGCCGTCTTGCAGGTAATAAAGTAGGACCTGTCGTGACTTTTTTACCTTCAATCATTTTAAATTGACTCGTTCTTTTTTCCACGTTGAAGATGTCTACGCTCCAAATGGGATCCGTGGCTCTTCTAGAAGTTCCACCCTCTTGCTCGCCCGGGTAATATAAATATCTAACCATAGCGTCTTGCGGTAATTGTTGCTCTTTTGTTTTAACGGGGTTAGCCGGCGATTGCCGGACCTGTTTTAGTTTAACCGCCTCTGACGGCGCTTTAGCTATTAATCTCGTCGTTTCATCGTTTATAGCTTTGATCACGCTGGGTAATCGCTCGACCCATTGCGTGTTTCTACTCTCGGGATTTAACATTTCTTGAGCGTACTGATGACCAAACAGTCTCTCGGCTAGCGTTCGATTAAATCTTTCTACGATACCCTGCGATCGGTGGTTTCCGGGTTCGCCTACGATAATCTCGACGTTTTTTGAGGCCATCCATTTTTTAAATGCTCCTTTAAATTCGGTACCGGCATCTACTCTCAACGTTTTAGGGTAACTCAAAGGCGACCTCGCGTAAATATTGACGATAGCATCTCGCGTGGAATCTGCCGTTTTAGAAACCAAAGGTTCTGCTTCGTGGTATCGACTCGCAACGTCGACAACCGTCAAAGCGTATTTATAAGTCTTGCGTTTTACTTTATCCCAGGGTAGGTATAGCACATCCATTTGGTGAAAGTCGTTTGGTGTTTCAAACTCTCGCGAAGTACTCGTAGGCCTGGGTACATACGCAGGACCCGGTAGATAAATTTGCCATATCGCTTGTTTTTTAAGCCAATCTCTGATTACCTTTTTATCGATTTTTGTTTTATCGTGTAAATGGTCGACGGCACTTTCACCTCTCCAATAACCACTCGGGCTATAATACAGTTTAGATAATGTTTGCATATTATTTAATATAAAAGACGTTTATAATAATATGGCTAGCGTTGCTATGATGATAGGAGGCGCGATCGTCAACGCCTTAGCTTTTACGGGTTCAAACTTTTTATTTTCAAATCTGAAACAGAGTGACGAGGAGCGTAAGAGACACGATTTAGCGATAGAACAACTGTCAGCCGCCAAAGATAAGTGGCGAGAACGAACGAAATATCTAGATTTTCTAAACGAACGTATCAGAAAACAAAATGCTTCTAAAGAAACATTTTCTAACGTAGACCGAGCGTTGCGTTACTATAACTAGGTGACTGGACAATCTACCAAACTACCCGTAGGACTGCAACGCGAACCCAAACTCGAAGATTTTTACGAGCCTAGCGACCAACAAATAGAAAAAGAACTGGCGTTTATCGCAGGAGGAACGCTATTGGTGGGCCTATTGGCTTACAAATACCTTTAAATTTAAAACTCGTATAAATAAAATGAATGCGTATGGAAAAAAGCTCAATCCCAGCAGGCTATTAAAAATACCCAGATCTATCAAGGGTGAGAGAAAAGAGGTGGTCATTACCCACAATCCTAGTAGTATATCGGCGGGGCAAACGCTGAGGGTCAAGTTTCCTCAATTGGGTGTAGACGACGTGATCGTACCCGGCACTTGTAAACTAGCTTTTAGTTTAGAACTCTACAGTGGAAGTGACAACAATAGAACCATTTTTGGTAATTTGGCCAGAAATTTAGTCAGCGAAATCAGCGTCAGGCTTCAAGGTCACGAAATTGTGAGTTATCGTCACGCCGACGTGTATCACAACTTTAAAGACAATTGGATCAACAGCTCGACGACTCGAAACATGGCGTACTCGGGCATAGAAAAAGAAAACGTGTCTAAACTAAGAACTGGGGCTGAAGATGCTAACGCGGGCGCCAACAACGGTAAGGATCAAGCTATCGCGGATGCCTATGGTAACAGATATTGTATTCCCCTAGACATTGACATACTGACTTCGCATCACCCTTTTTACCCCAGCGGTTTAAAACAACCTCTGACGTACGAGATAAAGTTTAACGATCACGATAAAGTAGTCAACAGTTCAGATACGGCGGCGATGTATTCTATCTCAGACTTGTCTCTCGAATATGAAGTGGTGACCAACAGAGACCTAGCTATCACCATCAGGAATAAACACAAGGGGTTAATGCAATATCTGTTTGATAAAATCCACTCGCTAGAAGTTAGATCCGTCAACAAATCGGACACGCTTTGGAACGTCAGCGTCAATCAACCCATCAGGAGTCTCAAGGGTATTTTGTTTTTGTTTAAAGATCCCGCGGTCAAGAATCCGCAGCGATTTTACAATCCAAAAGTAACCAAAACATCGGTGACCGTAGAAGGTAAACCCAATCAACTCTACAGTCAAGGCATGTTTCAGTATCAACACTGGAATGAAATCAACAAGTTCTTTGGAGACAGCGATACCGAAAGCGGGCGCGGAGTAGCTAAAGACTTAAATTTGACGGGTTTTGACCTCGGAGACTACCTAAAAGACAAATACGGTCTGTGGCTCGATTTTAGAAGTAACGACGACAATTCCGCTCACGGATCCGGTAGGAAACTCGGAGACGGAGGAGGCATCAACATTCAATTTAACAGAGAAGCCGAAGGTCAAGGTGACCTCACGATGTACGTCTTTTTGGTCATGGATGCTCAATTGAACTTGGAAGACGGGAATTTTAAATCTCTGTTAAGTTAAAATGACACAACCGCATTGCGCTTTAATCGTCGGCAAAACAAATTCGGGCAAAACCAAATGGATTTTGGATCTGTTAGAGTCAGACTATAAAAATACATTTGAAGCGATAGTCATCATTTGCCCTACCATATTTAAAAACAAAACGTACATCGAAAGAAAGTGGATTCAAGCAGATCCCGAGGTATACCTCTGCGATCCGGAATTGTACAAGATGACGCTCAACGAAGCGATCGATTTTTACAGTAAAATATTCGAAGGTGTTGCCACGCTGTTTATCGTGGACGATTGCTCTTCGGATCAAGAGATTAAATATCGTAAAAAGACATGCGCGCTAAGCAAGATGGCATTTAGCGGAAGACACGTAAATCACAGCTGTTGGTTACTGACCCAAAAGTACAACAGCGTTTTAAAAGATTATAGAGAAAACACGGCTTGGTTGGCATTATTTTACTGCAAAGATAAAACATCGTTTGATCAAGCGTTAGACGAAAACGACGTCGTACCCATTGAACAACGAGATTATATAAAACGACGTTTGAGAGATGTGAAATATAGTAAATTGGTCGTATACACCGAACCTCCAGTTAGTTACGAGCTACTTGATAGCTAGGTGAGTAACAATTAATAGCTAGGTGAGTAACAATTAATAGCTAGGTGCTCAAGTTAAATTACCTAGCTGCTTAACTAATAGGACCTAGCTTAGTAGCAACCTATTTAACAAGCTACACATGTATTTCAATTTGTTAATCAATAAACGTCAACAAAATACATTTTGCTGTAAGTAAATGATAGCAATATTTGAGTATTTGCAGTTTTTGGCTATTATCATCATATCGCTTAATCTATCGTTTTATACATACGAATATCTCCGCTTTTGTAACAAGGTTGCAAAAGCTACAACAAAATTAAATTCGTTTCTAATTAAATGGAGGACCTAAAACTGACTTTAACGAACGAACAAGATCACAACGCAGAACATAAAGATCGTTTGTGCGGTGTCGTAGCAGCCGGAAACTCTAAAAAGTACTTGGGAAAGGAATACACCGTTAAACATATCGAAGCTCTTGACAGTAAAGAACTCGAAAAGCTGTATCATCTGTACGAAACTAAATTTGGAAATGAAATTGTTAAAACCGTTGGTAAATACACTTTAAGTCTATTTTCGAGAGTGTTAGCTGTTGTTACACCCGTACAAGTTTTAGGATATAACGTCACTATAGATTCTGAAGAAGAACTCACCAACGACTTGAGTTCTGATCCTGTTATAAGCGCGAGTATGGCTGGTATGTTGAGCGACGTTTGTTACAAGTACGGAACTTTAATATCACCCCTAGTTGCTACGATTATCACAACAAAACATTTGAAATTTAATAAACCTAATATAATAAATGGAAGATCAGAAAGCAGCGACAGCAACGCCTGCAGCTCAATCAGCAGAGACAGAGACACCCCCACCGATAAAAACAACGACATCACCGACGGTAACGAGAGTGACCAAGACTAAAAATCCTAAACGAATACAGCAGGGTAAAGCTTTAGCCGAGCACAATAGACAGATGAAATTAAAATTAGCAAAAATGAACGTAACATCGGACGAAGCTACGAGCTCACCAGACTACAACTCTTGGGTCATGTGGGGGGCTATAGCGTCTATAATAGGGGTGGGGCTGCTGGTACTAAAAAGTAAGGCAACTGCGCCGGTAATACAGCCAGTGCCGGTAGTCACGCAACCCACTACACCCAGCGTCCCCAAAACGCTAGACATGGAATAAACAGCAATTTAAAAATTGTTATATTAAAAACGATGAGTAACTTTGACACCAACGGAATAGCTAATACGATTTATCACGGAGCCGTCATATCGGGTCTTTCGATGGGATACGCCATGATAGGAGCTAAACTACTTAAAATGAAAGCGCCAGATTTAAACAAACTAAGCGTAGAAGATGCGGCTAAATTGATGGGCATTATAAGTGGAGCTCTGGCCACGCAAAATTGGTTGGTGACCCAGGGTATACTACCAGGCAGTATAATGAAAACGGCATAATTTAAATAGGTTTATTAAATAAATGGCTGAAGGAGGATTTGACTTTGACCCCGTTGATGATTACGATTACGATGGCGATGATGATGTAGCAGAGACCAATCTGGACGACAACTTTGATACTCCTGCACCACCAATCCTCACTACCGACATAGATGACGTAACCAATCAAAAGACTCAAGGTGACAGCTTAGAAAAATTAAGAATCAGGATCAATAATGGGCGCGTTGATGAGTTTTACGATACTTATAACATATACAATAAACCAATATCTCCGAGATACGAACATTTTGTCGGCAATAAAGAAGGTTTATTTTATGACACTGGTAAAGGCTTACTAAGGTTAACGGATCAAAGAAAACCAGACAGATTCTTGACTCTGAGGACTATAGAGATAAATGTAAGAAAGATGGGTTTAAACGGTAGAGATTTTATTAGAAAGGAATTAGGCTTTACGCATTACGAATGTAAGACACTCAGTGACGATCAAAGTCAACAACTGCAATCAATACAACCCGAGAGTATCCCCATGACAGAACTACCCAGAGTCACCGATGAGGTTATCGAGATTATAGACGATTTAGAACAAGACACCGGCGCTCAAACAGAAGGATTGAATTACAGAGAACTCCAGGGTTTAGACAAAACTCTTCAGACGTTAAGAGGTAACCTAGAACTTAATTTATCGCGTCTCACAGAACTAGACCGAGAGATTGCAGCCACGAGACAAGAACTCGACGAATCTCACAGCGAAGAGGGTCGACGAGAGTTAAACGATAAATTGAGCGACTTGAACGTTGAAAGATCTGCCAGATTAGAAGCCGCAAAAGCCAACGAACGAGGGCTCAAAAGTCAGATCGCTAGAATCAAAGAAACGATTAATAAAATATTAGGCGACGACACGACTCTGGCAGAAAAGATCAGAACTCTGTTTAGAGAACAAGGTGTGACCGTAGTGAGTATTTTAGCCGCTTTGAGTTTAGCCATCAGCACGATAGTGAGTAGCATCGTCGCTAGCGTGAGAGGTGTGGGTGCCCCACCCGCGCCAACACCTGCACCAACACCAACACCAACACCAAAAGGCGGTATCAAAGAGTGGATTTCAAAACAACTCGCTAATTTTGCATCTGCTCTTCAAAAACTCGGAGTGAGCGCGTTGGGTGCTCTGCCGGGTATCATAGGCAGCGTACTCAGTTGGATATTTAACGCGCTGAGTAAGTCCGTATCGTGGTTGGCCGAACACGTGTGGGCTTTGTTTTTGGGTGTGGGAGCCTTGGTGTTTGCGTACCTGCAAAAACGATGGTAGTAATAGTTCTAATCAAGTTTAAACAAAAAAATAAAAGCCTTACCAGCGCAAAGTTGGTAAGGCTTATTTTTTTGTGTGATCAGAGTGTGACTTATCGCGTTGCCTCGTAAGCCAAAATACCCATACCAACGATAGCTAATATTCCTACCGTCAACGATAATTTTTCGTCTTGGTGAGTTTGTAGTTTAGTGGGCTCTTGGGTTAAAACTGTAGGTGTTGATGCTGGTGTTGGCGCTGGTGTTGGTGCTGGTGTTGGTGCTGGTGCTGGTGTTGGTGCTGGTGTTGGTGCTGGTGCTGGTGTAGGTGATACAACATCGTTCGTCATAGGCTTTAGGGGTGTTGGTGGCGCGACGTCATCGGTGTCATCAAAAGAGTCGTCCGGTTGAGGTTGTGAGTTTAAATCTGGCACCAAACCAGTGTTCATACTCTGAGTAGCGATTTGAAGATTGTTGTTATAGCCGTCGTGCGTTCCAACCCTCAAGTTCATATCCGATGGAATTAAATACAACCCCGGTTTCACGACAAAATTTAAAGGCGTTCTGGCATACTGCAAAGAGTCTTGAAATTGATCGATACTCGTTTCCATGTCGTCTGCTGCATTGATGATATCTTCAACGATGACGTTAAATTGTCTCTGAGCGTCTAATCCGGTTCCCGGTGATAATACGCTCGTTTTTGTTTGAGCCTGCGCACCGAGTAAAGCGTACACGTAAGATCTAATTGATTCGTTGATCTTTATGATTCCCGCGAGTAAACGAACTCGTGTTGGGTATAAAATCTAACCAAGCCTTTTGTACCGATTCATTTTGTTCGATGTAAATAACCGTCCAAGGAACGTAAAGGCTTCCACTCTTTTTGGGACTGTCTAGACCGTGGTAGCCGCCGTAAAGAACGTTGGGTTTGTTGGGTAGTGTTTTATCATATTCACCAACCGCCACAAACTTGCCTTTATTAAAGATATATGAGGTACCTAAACCGTTAGATTTTGTGTCTCTCGTCTGTTTAAAAGACTTGTTTTGATCTATGCCAAACAACAAACAGGTATCGGTAAATGCTCTGTGATTATAACTGTTGTCTAGAGCGTTAAATGCGTCATCTCCCGGTAAAGGAGCGGCAATGTCGTACAGGATCTTTCTAACCGTAAAATATAAATGAAAGTTAAAAATGGCCCAAACGTAACGGTTGCTCGCGTTTAAAAGATAAAAATCAATATCGCACCCCGTGGTAGACCAGTAGATTGCAAAATTTAACTGATTTTTATAAAACCACATTGTGTGTGATTTCCAACGATCTACACCCTCGTCCGTCTCAACGTGAGGTAATTTATAGTCGAGGTTAAGTCGGGAAACATGGTTAAAAACCCGTTGGTATTATTAACTATGACCTCCAGTTCACTGGGTTTAGTGCTGTTTAAAAACTTTGCTTGGGGTGCAGCTTGATGTTTTAGCTCGTTTGCCTTGGCTACATTTTGATTTACTTGTCTCGTTACCTGATCGGCTATCGATTGTATCTGCTTTTAACGACTTAAAATCACTCATTATTTTAGTTTCAGTTTTAATATAAAAGACTTTAAAATAAATGCATTCGTTTCACTTGTTTCAAAATGAGCAGACGTTTAAATTAGAAGACGTCGTAGATAATTTAAACCGAGAAAAATCTATACGCGTAACAAGGGTGTTGTTTAACGCCGGATATTTTAATATTTCCAGCGCCACGGAGATTGATTGGTATACGCAAATAGACGGGAGACCAGCTGAAAGACCTGATGATGATAGAAGATACGAACGGGTTGGCTCAGATATAGCAGTAAGAACAGATAGAGATTTTATTGAATCGTTTATACCCGAGTACCCCTACGACTTTTTAATTAACGACGAAAATACTTTTAATAGAGTTATAAACGATCTTATAGAAGCGTACGAAGAAGATAGACTAGACTCTGCCTTAGAATCGATCTAAAAAGAAATAGAACAGATAACTGAAATGATAAAAACTTTAACCATTAAACATGATAGAGAAAGAACACTAACCCTCACACAACAAGGTACCATTTACTTTTTAATATCAACTTTATATGAAAGAATAGACTTTATCAATGAAGGTAAAAAGATAGCGCTGGAATATATCCAAGGTATAATAAGCGAACCTAGGGTTAGACTGATTAGACAAGCGAGTGTGACAATACGGGGGAGTCTTATCGTGTCTGGTGATGATTTAGATTTTATTTCTCCGAGTCATTTAGTGCCGTTACCAGCCGGAGTCACCGGTTCGGTCACCATCCCACCGGGGTGGTACGACGTCGATTGGTTCGATTTCATTTTAAATTCTATACCCGGGATAAGTTTTAGAATATTTAGAGAATCTAAAAATGTGACGTTGGTGGTAACCGACGTCAATCTCAAATCGAGATTAAACAGAGAAGTCTCTCGATTACTTAATTTACCCAAAGGAAGACTGATACCCAAAGTGGTGTATACGGGGTCTTACGACGTTAATCCGTTTAAATTTCTGTTTATTCGCTGCCCGCAATTAAGTACGAGTGAAAACTTTTTTAATGGTCGTCCTTCTGACATCTTAAAAATCGTACCCGTGGCTACGCGAGAACCCCAGCCTGATAGAGTCGAAGATTTCAAAAAACTTAAAAACGGTATGATCGACAAACTGACATTTTCAATCACAGGTGAAAGGGGAAAGATCATCAACAACAAGGGTGTGAGTATAATGATAGAGTTGGAGATCTTTTAATTTTAAAATGTTTTTATATTAAAAACATGAGTGTAGATGGTAAGGCGTTATACCCCGATATTTCTGGAGATGTACTCCAATTACGTAGTAACGAAGAAACAAAAGTGTACAGACTTAAAAAGATTGAAGAGATTCGATCTTTAATCTTGAAAGAGAGAGACCACCGAGAGCGCACTTATAAAAAAATAAAGAGAATGATCGACACTATTAACTACATAGAGCGAGGAGTCGAAGGATTGGGGTTTATAGCAGGGGCTGTCGGTATTCCCGCTCTCTTGGGTGTTATATCAGCCCCCGTTGGATTGGTGCTAGAAGGAACGTTTATGGGCGCTTTTGGTGTAGATATTCTGCTTAGAATCGCGTCTAAGCGATTATCCACCAAGCTGAAAAAGCACGACCAGATTAAAATATTAGCAGACTCCAAACTTAACACGATTGAAGAATACGTGTCTCAAGCCATCAACGACGGTGATATATCGCATGAAGAGTTCTTACTGATTACGAGAGAACTCGCAAAATTTAACGAGCTTAAGCAAAAAATTAGAACAAAGACCAGCACAAAGCTTCAAAAAATTAAAAACGATACAGACTTTGAAAAAGAAGTTAAAAAACGGGTAGACGAACGGCTGGCAAAAGAAAAAAAATCTCTTATCGAAAAACTTACAAGTTCAAATTCTCGGTAAATAAACATTATGAAAGCGATCCGCCGAGTTATACCTCTATTTCACCTCTTAGGGCTACACCCTCGGCCCCGCCTTTATTGTAGTGGTCATCGTATCTTTTTAGTGCCTTATTAAATTGATTTTGAGTTACTTTAAATACATCTCTAACTCGTTCTTTGTTCCATCCAACGACGTGATGGTAACACGCCGCTATTAACGACCGTTTCACGCATCCGTTTCCCCTCAATGTTTTGTAATTAACGAGCTCGTTATATTTATTGATTGTTTCTTGTACATCTTCTGAGTCTTGCTCTGGACAAACAGAAAAAATAAGTTTCTCCACAGTTTTTCTTTTGTTTCCTTTTAAAGTTGACCAATTGATACGATCTTCTTGCGCATTTTCTGCCGAAAAATCAAAGTAACGTGAAACTATTTCACCGCACGTTTCACAAACTAAAAAACCATTCTCGATGATTATATGATGATCGCACTTATCCCCAAGTTGCGGCGCCTCAAAGTATTCCATCTATTTAATAAACTTTAAATAAAAATGATTGCATTTTTAAATAAATAAAATATCACCCTCTCTTGTTTTTTTATTGAACAGCACCTTTCTTTATATAATTGAAATCAGATCTCTTAGCGCTTATAAATAGCGCCCTCTGTTTTTTATCGATACATTAACCCCTTATCATAAAAATTAAATGCCGCCCTCTGTTTATAATCCCTCACCACCAATGAATGGCGCCCTCTGTTGATTTCTTTTATTATAATTGAACTTGGACTCGATAAATCGATCATTTATTGTACCGCCCTCTGTTTATATTATTTTGATATCCATCACCACAAAAATAGCGCCCTCTATTGATTTTGTATTATAATTGAACTTGGACTCGATAAAACGATCATTCATACGTTCTCTGTTTATATTATTTTGATATCCATCACCACAAAAATAGCGCCCTCTATTGATTTTGTATTATAATTGAACTTGGACTCGATAAAACGATCATTCATACGTTCTCTTTATTTGATATTCATATATTATAATTTATACAGTAAAAAGCCACTCCGAGTGGCTTTTTCGTTGTTATTCAAATTAACTCATTTAAATAGCTTTTCATACATCTTAATATATACAGTAAAAAGCCGCTCCGAGTGGCTTTTTCGTTGTCATTCAAATTAACTCATTTAAATAGCTTTTCATACATCTTAATATATACAGTAAAAAGCCACTCGGAGTGGCTTTTTTGTTGTCATTCAAATTAGCTCATTTAAATAGCTTTTCATACATCCTAATATATACAGAAAAAAGCCACTCCGAGTGGCTTTTTCGTTGTCATTTAAATTAGCTCATTTAAATAGCTTTTCATACATCTTAATATATACAGTAAAAAGCCACTCCGAGTGGCTTTTTCGTTGTCATTCAAATTAACTCATTTAAATAGCTTTTCATACATCTTAATATATACAGTAAAAAGCCACTCCGAGTGGCTTTTTCGTTGTCATTTAAATTAGCTCATTTAAATAGCTTTTCATACATCCTAATATATACAGTAAAAAGCCACTCTGAGTGGCTTTTTTGTTGTCATTTAAATTAGCTCATTTAAATAGCTTTTCATACATCCTAATATATACAGTAAAAAGCCACTCTGAGTGGCTTTTTCGTTGTCATTCAAATTAACTCATTTAAATAGCTTTTCATACATCTTAATATATACAGTAAAAAGCCACTCTGAGTGGCTTTTTCGTTGTCATTCAAATTAACTCATTTAAATAGCTTTTCATACATCCTAATATATACAGTAAAAAGCCACTCCGAGTGGCTTTTTTGTTGTCATTTAAATTAGCTCATTTAAATAGCTTTTCATACATCCTAATATATACAGTAAAAAGCCACTCTGAGTGGCTTTTTCGTTGTCATTTGGTTTGTCATATATCAACAGGTTTTTACTCAAGGTCCACACTGGCCACAGTTGCAAAGCACAGCATGTGTCCATTTTGATCCTACTTCTAAATTACTTGTAAAATAGTTTACAATATGCTTTTTATTTTTTCTGAAGAACGTTAAGGGTAGGCAACAGTGCAGTAATTGCGGGTACTTCTTGGCGAGGTCGTAGAAGTCTCTGTGTGTTTTTGCCCAAGTTTTTTTTATCTTACAATTGTTTTTCACCCAAGTGTTGAAGTTTGCTGAAATTACCTTTCCTCTTTTCTTATCCCGCCGAAAGGTTTCAAATGATATTTCCAACCAGTGTCCCATATTAGCTGCATTTCTGAGAGTCCCATTTTCAGACATGTTATAAATTTTATTACATGACTTTACACACCCCTCCAAATCAGATAAACTCCTTTCCATATCAACTACGGTTACGCTAGGGACAACCCTGTCATTACCTCCCTGCTGCCTGTTATAATTTTCCTTAATTTCATGATAAATTTCTTTTGGATCAACAGTCTTTCTAATTACAGGAATGTCGGGCTGATCCACCTCCATCTCGTCAATCTCATCTTCGGCATCAATATACATTTTTAAAATAGGTAATGGAGGTGGATTGACTAAATCAGACGTTTGTGATAAAACCTGTTTAAGTTCATCAAGCCGTCCAGTGTCCAAAGTGCCTTCGCATTCTTCAACTGCTGAGTCAGCTCTCCTATTTTAGCCATGATCCATTCACCCACAGTGTTGACCATGCTGTTTGCCAATGTGACGGAATCTTGCCCGTATGTGACATCTACAACACTAGATGGGAAGTTCATCTAAAAAAATAGGAGAAATAGGCCTTTATAAGTACATTTTGTTACACACAAAACATACAGTACTATTAATTTGGAGGCTAATCATCCTTACTCGCATCTGACATGCTGAATTGCGAAAGACGCGACTACAACGTGTTCGGGTCGCTGACAAGTAAAGGCGCCTATGGTTGCCACCTTTACGCACAAGTCACCCTGACATATTGGGCACCTGATGTATAAAAAATACACGTTATAAGCGTATTATAATTACCTTTGAATGTTGGTCTGTTGGTAGTTTAGCTGCCCCGTATTTGGAAATGAAGCTATACAGTGTACAGTGCTGTCGAGGCTTGATAATTCTGCAATTGTGCCGATGTGACTAGATCCCACTGAACTCTGCCTTATATAAAATATAGTCAATCCGACTGGCTTATATAGGAACTAAAAATAGCAACCATTGTTTGCTTCTGACGTATGCGATGAGTCATATCCTGGCTGCCCCGCTAACAAAAGCAATTCATCACGGCCCATTGAATTTCAATAGGTGTTTACCCCAACTACAAGTGCAATGTCACTTCATATTTTGCAAGTCAGGGTTGAAGTAGACTTGTATGAGTGGTATTTAACACAAGATTTAAAAATAAAAAATATATCTTAAAAAGTTAAGAGACAAAAGCAAGACTGAGAGAGATCTTCAATACAAAAAATAATGGGCCCCGGTTTTGGCTGGGGGCATATTGGGAGATCATGGAGAGGAGAGGTGCAAGGGAGGGGCGAGGGTAGATATCAAGGGGGAGGGGCGGGGGCAGAGATGAAAGGGGGAGGGATAAAGTCTGGTATCCGCCTCCCCCTTGACCCTGTACTACCCCCAGACCCATGGCAAAGTCTGGAATCCTCCATCTATACCTACTCATGATATTCCAACAAGATATGACACATAAAACAGGTGGCAGTAACTAAGTTTAATGACAGTATTACACGCTAGCATTTGGTAGTCAATCAATCATGAGTGTGTCCAGCACTCCAACCACAGGAAGACGAATTGACCGTGCGCTACCTCAACCACGCCGTGAATCGTCGACAACTCACCCACGGTCACCACTTAGGCCTACTCACGTCATTACGCCGCAATCATTCGCGACGAAAAACATCGTCACTGACACTGTCATTACTGTACTCATTTTGCTTTAAAAATACACCAATGGGAACAATGTGGGTCGGGCGTAGAAAAAATACAGGGGTGGTCCAATGGTCCAACGTATGTTATGCGATTCAGGCTAAATGAGTGATAAGTGAATAACAAAAATCCAGAAAATAATTGTACTCACCTCGCAAGAATTAAGAACGTCGCACATTATTCAACTGGGTGTACGTACATGCTATGTAGTGTGCGTCAGTGTACGCCCGGCCGTATACTACAGGCGAGTCGCACATGCGCCGCGCCTCGTACATCGTACATCGTCGTATCGTCGGCGCATCGATCGGCGTGAAAGATTTGCGCCCTCTTTTGGTGCAGCACAATCATCTTTGGGGGGGGGGGCGAATTATTTTTCCCCAAGCATCCGATCCGCATCAAGTGTTTACCCAATTTGTTTTCTTTTCTAATCTGAGGCTTGGAGGTTTTTTTAATTATAAAATGATATAAAATCCAACTTTATTTTGTATTGTTTCTCAAGGTTTTTAAGAGAAGTAAAGCCAACATCATAGCGTACGTAAACCCCATGCGGATGTCGTTTGCGGGAAAACATTCGTTGGAATAATATATAAACCAGTTGAATATAGGCCTATGCATGAAATTATGTAGTAAGGACAGGCAGTAGATGACTGTTTAAAACGTGATATTCAACTTTTATGCCGCCCGAGTTGAATAATAGAGCTGCCACACTATTTAGTTACTACAGTTTACGGCTCAGTCATCCTTACCTGATGGGTATCTCCACTACGCTGGCAACCTGTCAGCTACCAACTTTTCATTAAAACACTCAAATAATTAATAATTATTATAACAACCGACTGAAACTTCAATTTGCCCATACAGCCGAGAGATAATTTATAAACAACATTGCATCGAAACGTTGAACCTTTGCCCTCAAGCAGACAATGTATGAATTATTAAAGGATCAGAGCACTATACGGCCTGAAATCCCCGACAAATTTCATGTTTGGGATCGTTTACTCACATGCACTATTTCAAAGGACTAGTTGAAAGGAAACTAACCCTCACTATGAAAATGCGCTGGTTAAAATTATTTCGGTTGCTTAAAAAAAGTTGGTTAAAATTTTAACACGCATTGTGTAAAACTTTCCAATGTTGCCCAACGTTTACCCAACGTTGCAGGCGCGTATTCCGGGGGCCGGGGGAGGGGGGGGGGTTGACGCCGCTCTGTCAAAAAAAATAGGTTTTTTCCCATATAAATTAATTAACAAAATGCTACCCCAAACCACCCAACCCCCCGCTCTTTATACGCCTGTGCACAAAATAAGGACAGGGTCTTTGGATCTTTGCACTCGTCCATGACTTCTACCCAGAATAGCCCCAGCTAGACATCTTAATGCCTTAAACACAAAAAGTAAGATGAGGGCGCACTTCTAGTCAACAATCCCTTACTTTCTGATTCTCAAATGGTTTACTTTAGATTTCAAGACTTTCATTTTTTTCTGTCTGTTATATTATTTTGGTGGACGCATATGCGAACTGCATGAACCTAGGCCTTCTCCGGTTTCGGAGAATAGTATGAGCTTTCATGTTATTATGTCCATTTTAAAATCCGAGAAAAAATGATCTCCTAATAAAAAATGGTTTGTATTCTTAATTTTTTTTTTTACACCGGATCAGTAAATCCCATTAATTTGTTTAAGCAAGGCGTTACTTAAAGCGAGAATTATATGAGCGTAGTGATATACTACATAACACATATCGTGAGGCTACCTACATTCACATTTAATGATCCAAATTCTACTTTAAACATTTAAAATCTCGGTAATAAAATGTAAATATGCTTATACAAAAATGACACCAAATGAAGTGGATATAATGTTATCTTTAGCGTCTTAATGCTAGTTTTACTGTATTGAATCTTAACCTTTAAAGAAAAAACAACCCATCTTACAATCGCCTGCCAACCAAGTTTCGTTTAAAGTTAAAATACAATTTTCCCGCCTCAGGACAGATACAAACACTTGGAGTCGTGCACAGATTTTAAGCTTGAGCAATTAGCCTATTAACAAATGATGTGGCTGGTAAACAGAAAAGACTTTACCAAAATCAAACAGCGCCCTCCTATTCTGTCTGCTATACCTCAAATAGGCGAATAACGATGCATTGAGAGTCAAATGAACACACCCACAAAATGAAAAAAAAATATAAATCGTAAGCTTAAACTGGCACCATTTAGTCCTTTAAGAACACTTTTAAACTCTGCATCAAAATATGAATATACCCCTTTAACGAAATTTGTCATCATTATAATACAGTGTGTAGGCCTTTATATCAGTTAGATAGCAAACAGAGGCAGGATGATATTTACATATACAATAAGCGAAAGACCGATCTTGCGTTTAAACAACAATCCGATACGGAGCTAGCTCAGTGTCAAACTCTCTCTTGGATCAGTGGAAATTATTACTTATGCCCTACTTTCTTATCATTCTTAATATAATACTATCGTAAATAAAACACGTGTATAAATTGCATACAAACCTGTAAACCTTTACGCCAAGTGTGTATATAATAAGCAGGCCTACGTTATTTGGAAATAAAATGCCATCATGTTGCCAACATGACAGCACTTAGACTGAGTATGCATGGTTGGATCAACTTACCATCTTAAGTAACCATTTTGAAAACTTCTACTCTACCTAACTTCTGGGTAATTCTCTCTTAGTCTATAATATAGTAAACGCACGAAAAATAAAGTTGAATTTCATATCGAGGAGCTTTCCCCTACCACACGTGATATGTTTGTGTATTGTTTCTTTTTTGAAGAGCTCATGGTCAAATACATTGAAAGAGCGAAAGACAAATAAGACATTGTATAAGACTGAAACCACTGGACGTCTTAAGCATATCTCAGATGTAGTAAACTCAACGTCATACCTTTTTCCGGTCCTTAGTGATCCCCTAGAGTTTGTTTTATCTAAAAGATTTTTTGTCCTTTTCAATTAAACATGTGGGTTTTTTTGGTCGGCGTTACAATTTGATATTAAGTTGCTTTAAATGAAATTACAAGGTGTGTACTTCCAGCGCGTGTGCATTCTTCATGGAATATAACTGAGCAATTCTCTATCGTAAGCATAAAGAAATAAATAAAAAAATCGGATATGTTTTTCTCGGTTGCTTGTATTGTTAAAAAAATCCATTGTTCAGTCGAACAATGCCTCCATTTCACCAAAACGGAGTCATGCTGTTTCGTTATTTTACAGTTAAAAATATTTTAAAAACACAGTATATGTAATGCTTCTGTACCCTTGTTAAGTTTCTTTTCATTTAAAGATATAATCCCAAACATCAAAGTGGAAGGTATTGTATCGCAAATGATCTAACAAGTGAAGCAGACCAGTATCGCTTATTAACCCTAAAGGGGCCGGGGGGGGGGGCGGAATCCTCAACATTTTCCGTGATAGCCTCTAAAAAATTTTTTTTCGCGACCCGAGCTGTTATGACTTTTTAGCCTCGAGCTTTGCGCATCTTTTGATACCAAAAACATAAAAATCAGACCACGGGTTGCCACGTAGCGAAACATTTTCCGGCGCTACGCGCCGTGAAAACTGAATTTTCGCATGTACGTCGTGTACACAGAGCAGAATTGCCATTCGTACATATGAATAATTAATTAGCCATAATTCCAAAACCCTTTGACCTATAGTCATGAAATTTCTTGGGTATGTTTAGGAAGAGTTGCTCTATGCATGTGCCGAGTTTCAAAATTTTTCGTCACTCGATGGCCGAGATCTTAGGGGGGGGGCGGAATCTGCCCCCCCCCCCCCCGGCTGAGAGATGGTCAAAATAACCCGGCCCCTTTAGGGTTAATGGTGTAGGCACATCTTCCTCATTTTTCTTTTTATTTACCGAAATTTTATAACTACTGGGTGTCCCACCAAAAAATCTCAAAAACCACTTAATATGAGAACCAGTATTTCATCTTGATGGGAGCATATTAATTATACTCCTGTGTATAATCAGTAAATCCGTTCGTGCAAACCAGAGATCTGGTGTAAAGGCTATGGGTTTTTCACCCATTCCGATGGGATGTACAAAGTTAGTGATATAGGTGTATCAGATTGTCACTGGCCTTTTCAATCTGATATAAGTTAAGTTAACCGTGCAAATCCTGTCCCATTGGGATGGCTGAAAAACCCATGGCATTTTACAATCTGTAAGATCTCCGGTTTTCATATATGGATTTCCATGGCATTTTTACTGAATATACACACGAGTATATAGTTACTATGCTCCATCAAGATAATGCTCATGTTAAGCAATTTTGAGAAATTAAAGGATATCTGCTTGCACAACTGTTTGGGGGACACCCTGCACAGAACAATTTATTCTAAATACTAGAATATATGAACTCAATATGCTCAATATATCATATTATAACAACACATAGAGATATTGACTAAGCTGCCATGTAAGCGATCATCGCCTTCGTCTAGTTATCGTCAAATTTGGGCTTGATGGTGAAACTATAGTAGACAGTCGGTGACAAGTAATCCTGTATTAATAAATCAAGGTAAAGGTATAAAAATGGATCACTCACGGTAGACACCAGGATATAATCCTTCAAGTTTTAAATAAAAATGTTACGGTGCAAGTCAAATAATTTGAAAAGATATATTACACAATCTTTTCGACAAATCTGTAGAGTATCGAGTACACTGCGACTCAAACACAGACCTTTAATCAGAACAATGTTCACATTTAATTGGCATTAGGTCCCCCCACTACGTACATTTGCATCCGGATTGCAACTCATTTCCTGCAGAATTTCGACCAGTTCGCTGAAAATGGGACGGTTGCTAGGTTGCACATGCCAGCAGTTCAACATCACATCGTAACTTTAAAACATATCGAGGGAAAACAATTATATAACACTATTAATCTAAGACGTTGAAAATGTCCTAGATTATAAGTTAAATAGATCATAGAAAAACGAGCCATATAGAAGATGGCAGAAATTTACAAGCTCGTAAAAAATTGGAACATTTAATTTTCATTAAAGTCAAAATCAGTATCAGTACGGATAAAGAAGAGTACATGAACACTGTTCCTTACATTTCATCAGCGCAGTTTTCCGGCTTGGGCATGTGGTATCCACCCAGCAGTCTATGGACAAGTGACTTGTTCTCAACAAGTGGTTCTTCTCTGAACCACACAAACTAAACGAGTGATATCATTCAAATAGTGTTACCGCAAACCTTCCATTTATTGAAGACAATAACTTGGAGTATAACTGAGTAATTCTATTCTGAGTATAAGACAATAACCAAGAGGTTCTTCTCAGAACCACACAACTTAGAGAGAGATATCATTCAAATGGCGTTACCGCAAATCTCCCATTCATTGAAGACAATAACTTGGAATATACCTGAGTAATTCTATTCTGAGTATTTGACAATAACCAAGAGGTTCTTCTCAGAACCACACCACTTACAGAGATATATCGTTCAAATGGTGTTACCGCAAATATCCCATTCATCGAAGACAATAACTTGGAATATAACTGAGTAACTATATTCTGAATATAAGACAATAACCAACTGGTTCTTCTCAGAACCACACAACTCACAGAGAGACATCATTTACATGGTGTTACCGCCAATCCCCCATTCATTGAAGACAATAACTTGGAATATAACTGAGTGATTCTATTCTGAGTATAAGACAATAACCAAGAGGTTCTTCTCAGAACCACACCACTTACAGAGAGATATCCTTCACATGGCGTTACCGCAAATCTCCCATTCATTGAAGACAATAACTTGGAATATAACTGAGTAATTCTATTCTGAGTATAAGACAATAACCAAAAGGTTCTTCTCAGAACCACACCACTTACAGAGAGATATCAATCATATGGCGTTACCGCAAATCTCCCATTCATTGAAGACAATAACTTGGAATAAAACTGAGTAATTTTATTATGAGTATAAGACAATAACCAACTGGTTCTTCTCAGAACCACACAACTCACAGAGAGACATCATTTACATGGTGTTACCGCCATTCTCTCATTCACTGAAGACAATAACTTGGAATATAACTGCATAATTCTATTCTGAGTATAAGACAATAACCAACTGGTTCTTTTCAGAACCATACTACACACAGAGAGATATCATTCACATTGTGTTACCGCACATCTCCCATTCATTGAAGACAATATCTTGGAATATAACTGAGTAATTCTATTCTGAGTATGAGACAATAACCAAGGGGTTCTTCTCAGAACCACACAACTTAGAGAGAGATATCATTCACATGGTGTTACCGCACATCTCCCATTCATTGAAGGCAATAACTTGGAATATAACTGAGTAATTTTATTCTGAGTATTAGACAATAACCAAGAGGTTCTTCTCAGAACCTCACAACTCACAGAGAGACATCATTCACATGGTGTTACCGCCAATCTCCCATTCATTGAAGAAAATAACTTGGAACATAACTGAATAATTCTATTCTGAGTATAAGACAATAACCAACAGGTTCTTCTCAGAACCACACAACTCACAGTGGGATATCATTCACATTGTGTTACCGCACATCTCCCATTCATTGAAGACAATAACTTGGAATATAACTGAGTAATTCTATTATGAGTATAAGACAATAACCAACTGGTTCTTCTCAGAACCACACAACTCACAGAGAGACATCATTTACATGGTGTTACCGCCAATCTCCCATTCATTGAAGACAATAACTTGGAATATAACTGAGTAATTCTATTCTGAGTATAGGACAATAACCAAGAGGTTCTTCTCAGAACCACACCACTTACAGAGAGATATCATTCACATGGCGTTAAGCAAATCTCCCATTCATTGAAGACAATTACTTGGAATATAACTGAGTAATTCTATTATGAGATTAAGACAATAACCACATGGTTCTTCTCAGAACCACACAACTCACAAAGGGATATCATTTACATGGTGTTACCGCAAATCTCCCATTCATTGAAGACAATAACTTGGAATATAACTGAGTAATTCTATTCTGAGTTTAAGACAATAACCAACAGGTTCTTCTCAGAACCACACAACTCACAGAGAGATATCATTCACATTGTGTTACCGCAAATCTCCCATTCATTGAAGACAATTACTTGAAATATAACTGAGTAATTCTATTATGAGACTAAGACAATAACCACATGGTTCTTCTCAGAACCACACAACTCACAGAGAGACATCATTTACATGGTGTTACCGCAAATCTCCCATTCATTGAAGACAATAACTTGGAATATAACTGAATAATTCTATTCTGAGTATAAGACAATAACCAAGAGGTTCTTCTCAGAACCACATCACTTTCAGAGAGATATCATTCACATGGCGTTAAGCATATCTCCCATTCATTGAAGATAATAACTTGGAATATAACTGAGTAATTCTATTATGAGTATAAGACAATAACCAACTGGTTCTTCTCAGAACCACACAACTCACAGAGAGACATCATTTACATGGTGTTACCGCCAATCTCCCATTCATTGAAGACAATAACTTGGAATATAACTGAATAATTCTATTCTGAGTATAAGACAATAACCAAGAGATTCTTCTCAGAACCACACAACTTAGAGAGAGATATCATTCACATGGCGTTACCGCAAATCTCCCATTCACTGAAGACAATAACTTGGAATATAACTGAGTAATTCTATTCTGAGTATAAGACAATAACCGAGAGGTTCTTCTCAGAACCAGACAACTCACAGAGAGATATCATTCACATGGTATTACTGCCAATCCCCCATTCATTGAACACAATAACTTGGAATATAACTGAGTAATTCTATTCTGAGTTTAAGACAATAACCAAGAGGTTCTTCTCAGAACCACACCACTTACAGAGAGATATCATTCAAATGGTGTTGCCGCAAATATCCCATTCATCGAAGACAATAACTTGGAATATAACTGAGTAACTATATTCTGAATATAAGACAATAACCAACTGGTTCTTCTCAGAACCACACAACTCACAGAGAGATATCACTTACATGGTGTTACCGCCAATCCCCCATTCATTGAAGACAACAACTTGGAATATAACTGAGTAATTCTATTCTGAGTATAAGACAATAACCGAGAGGTTCTTCTCAGAACCACACCACTTACAGAGAGGTATCCTTCACATGGCGTTACCGCAAATCTCCCATTCATTGAAGACAATAACTTGGAATAAAACTGAGTAATTTTATTATGAGTATAAGACAATAACCAACTGGTTCTTCTCAGAACAACACAACTCACGGAGAGATATCATTCACATGGTGTTACCGCCAATTCCCCATTCATTGAAGACAATAACTTGGGATAAAACTGAGTAATTCTATTCTGAGTATAAGACATAACTAACAGGGTCTTCTCAGAACCACACAACCACAGAGAGATATCATCTCCCATTTATTGAAGACAATAACTTGGAATATTGCTGAGTAATTCTATTTTGAGTTTAAGACAATAACCAAGAGGTTACAAGAGAATCAAAATTGGGACTTTGCTTGTTTATCGTAAAAAAGTTTATGATGTTGGATTTTCGTTGGATCGAAATGTTTAAACCCAGACATCAAATTGGAATGTTAAGTATGGCGATTCATCTTACAAGTACAATTAGACCTACAGTTTCGCATAAAATCATTTGTATGGGTACATCTTACATTATTTTTTCTATAACGAATTTCATAACTACATAACAATTTATTCAAAATACTAGAATAATGTTACATTATACATAATGTACTCATTGATGCGCTCGATTTCTAAGGTTACGACAACAAGGGGCGATGATTGGCAGAGCTGGCATGTGAGCGATCATCACATTCATCTAGTTATCATCAAACTCAGGCTTGATGGTGAAATTCTCGTAGACAGTCGGTGACAAGTAATCCTGTAATAAATCAAGGTTAAAGTACTAAAATGGATCACTGTAGACACCAGGATATAATCATTCAAATTAATCATTCAAAAATGTTACGTTACAAGTAAAACAATTTGAAAAGATATATTACAGAATTTTTTTGACAAATCTGTAAAGTTTCGAGTACTAAAAGAGATTGATTCGAAACTGAGGTCAACAAAGAAACATTTGAGTAATGATTTTCGGCACACTGCGTTTTAACCCTATAAGAGGGCCGGGTTATTTTGACCATCTCTCAGCCGGGGGGGGGGGGAGGAGGATCCCCTAAGATCTCGGCCATCGAGTGACGACAAATTTTGAAACTCGGTACATGCATAGAGCAACTCATCATAAACATACCCAAGAAATTGTATGACTATAGATCAAAAGGTTTTTGGAATTATGGCTAATCATTTATTCATATGTACGAATGGTAATTCTGCATGTGTACACAACATATATGGGAAAATTCAGTTTTCACGGCGCGTAGTCCCGGAAAAGTTTTCGCTGCACGGCAACCCGTGGTTCGATTTTTATATTTTTAGTTTCAAAAGATGCGCAAGGCTCGAGGCTAAAAAGTCATAACAGCTCGGGTCGCGGAAAATAGCTTTGAAGGCTATCGCGGAAAAAGTCGAAGGGGGGGGGGGTGGATTCCGCCCCTGGCGCCTTCGGCCTTTTACTATAGGGTTATGTGAACGATGCGCACATTTGGCATTAGGTTCCCAATTATACGTACATTTGCATCCGGATTGCTGGTCATTTCCTCCAGAATTTCGACCAGTTTGCTGAAACTGGGTCGGTCGCTAGGTTGCTGCTGCCAGCACTTCAACATCACATCGTAACTAAAAAAAAACATATCGAGGGAAAAAATGATATCACACTATTAATCTAAGACGTTGCAAATGACCAAGTCAAACAGATAATAAGAAATGAGCCATATAATAGATGGCAGCAACAGACAAGCTTGTGAAATATTTACGAACATTTTATTGTAATTAAAGTCAAAATCAGTTTCAATACGGATAAAGAAGAGTAGTATGTTGTCCCTTACATTGTATCGGCGCAGTTGTCCGGCTTGGGCATGCGGTATCCATCCAGCAGTCTTTCGACCAGTGACTCGCTCGCAATACCAGCGTACGGAGTGGATCCTAAAATGACCAATTTGGGGTCGGAAATCAATACATTACTACCTGCAAATAATCTTTATCTTTTTAATAAGTAAAGGTTTTGGGCTAACACTTGCTCAATACAGAAACAGACGTGCCTTAAATTATAGCTACTTATATTCCATTATTCTATATTTTCAAGTTTAGAAAATAAACGGCGATGCAAGCAAACTGTGTCCTGCTACAGATTTTTTTTTCGATGAAATGTAGACTTCAGATAGTTAATGCTCTTAAACATAAAAGTTAAGGACAGGGAATACCAAAGGCAAGATACGAAATGAAAACTCACCGTACGTAACGATCTCCCACAGTAAGATGCCAAAGGACCACCTGGATGGTTGGAATGCACATAATGCAGAGAAAAACAGAAAAGGCAGAAAAAAATTCTTCTTTAAAATAATCAAGTCCAAGTCTCGGCGTAGGTCATGAATTAGGTGTATGAATAATACTCACAGTGTAAACCCATGCTGTTTAATTAAGACAGTTTTCTGTTTTCTTTTTTTGTTTTACTGCCAATGGTCAATTTTAACTTACACATCGCTTTTTGACTGGTAGACATGACGCGTCAAAGATTCGATGGCCAACCAGCGAATGGGAATCCTGGTCTAATCAACAAAGTAAAACAAACTGACAGTCTTATACATCTTAAGTTCCATTTTTTTTTCAAACGGTCTATTGTTTGGAGGTCCAAAATAATGGGTCAATTAAAAATAAACACCACACATTCTGATTTTTTTACCGAGGATTTCTGGACATGGATGTCTTCTCCTCTGGAAAGGCCAAAGTCAGACACTTTGGCGGTCAGATCTTCAGAGAGAAGGATGTTCCGTGCTGCCAAGTCACAGTGGATTATCTAAACAAAAAAAATATGCAAAATGTATTAATCAATGCAAACTTTAACAGCAATGTAATTAGAAACCAACAATTGCGTCGATAACTTCACATTTGCAAGTGTCGGAGAACTCCATGATAATTTTGAAAAATTACACATCTAAGATTTACTGGGCATTTCTTGCAGTGCATTAATCTTAAACAAATACATCATAAATACAGTTTCTGACTTGCCCCCGTGTTGGACAGATGTTCCATTCCTTTGGCCACATCCAGACCAAACTTGAGCAGGTTGGAAGAAGTCAGCGGCGACACATCATCTTGAGAGCCAGCTGCCCCTTGCTGCTTAGGGCGAGTACTCCTCAGATAATCCCGGAGATTGCCATTAGGTAGAAACTCAAGCGCCACGTACAGAATTGCTATCAAACAAAATCTTAGACTTATGTACAAGTGAATACAGTTTCAACCTTAAAAATATAACCTCAAGTTAACTCTAAGCACCTTTTGGAACTTTTATGTTTTATGGCAGATTTGTCCACAAATAAGTAAGTATAATTTCTGAATTAGGTAGGTTGAAGAATACCTTCGTGCATGCATGCACCCAGTAGACCAATGACATTAGGATGGGGCTCAATGCCTGCCATTGTCCGTAACTCCTTCATGAAGTCTGACCATGCAGATTCGCAAGCATTTCCTATAAACAAACAAATACAATGATTAGATCCACAGCATTTTCAATCAATTATAATAGGAATCAATTATCTTTCGTGTCATTGAATGTTTTTGATTAATTATTCTTTTCTTTTCAAAAGATAGTTTGCGCAACTTTGGTGAATAGAAACAGTTCGGACATGAAATTTGCAAATAATACAAAGAATTCATGTGTGTCTCAATTTTTGATATGAAGAAAAAGTGGAAAGTTTCTTTTATTGATTCAACATTTCAGACTGCCTTACCTTTCATTGTTTTGATGGCTGCTTTGGTGACTTTCCCTTTAATCTTCACGCCTCCTGCCCGTACCTCGCCAAAGTTACCCTTACCAAGAATCTCATCATCGATGATCAAATTCCCCCGTTTGATTTCCAGTTTAGATGCCCAGCTTGGAAGAAGCCCGATATCCTCGTAGACAACGGGGTCGGTGTTGTCCTCATTAAGTGACTCAATTTTCTTGAATTTAGGTTTGGGGTTTTCGGAGAGAACCTTATCAATGATAGATAAAACATAAAGAAAATGCAGAGTGTTTACTCGAATAAAGCACATATTCTAGACCTGTAAAGTCTCGTTCAATGGAATGGAGATTCCAGGGTTACATAGTGGAATCAGCATAAAATTGAAGGCCAGTTTATCCGTACAATGTAGTTTCCTAACCGTTATTGTATTAGATAATAGTGCTTATGACTTACCAGTTCGTCTGGAGCACTTTGCTGAGAGCGAGCTGCACTACATTTTTTCCACAAGACGAATGCAACGACGCCAATCAAAATGAGGGTAGAAAAACCTACCCCAAGAGCAACAGCAGCAATGTTCGGTCCAGGACTTGATTCTTGCACTAAAAAAAAGAATACAATAAGTTTCAAAGTTGCCCACCGTACAGAAGGAATGACTTTTAATGGCAGCATTCAAACCTTACCTGTGACTGTCAGTGGTTCCGAAAATTCCACATTGGCTTCCTGTAAACGAAACACAAAGGTAGTAGCTGAGAGTAATGAGATTGATCGAAATCATCGACAGAAGAAAATCAACTACCAGAAAATGGTAGTAATGGGTTTTTTGTAATAGTTTAAATGATATGTAATTTTAGAACAGCAAATACAGGCTCTTACTAATATATTACATTTATTCCTCAACCTGAAAAATTTCTGTGTGAAAGTATTTTTTTGTAAATGTTTGTATCTTTGAAGACGACCTAAATGAACTAATGAATTTATGTTTTTTGAGAAAGGGAGGTGTTATTTTAACCACAGTATAATTATCTCATCTCAGATTTACAACATTAAAATGTGCAATTAGAAGTACGTACCGATTCGTTGCCCTTACTGACAGACCCAACACGAATGTTGTACACAGCACCCGTCTGCAGCGGGGCGTTATAGTAACCACCGTACATTTTGGTGTCCCCCACTACAAATTTGTCGGGCACGCCCCCTTTGGGGAGTTCCGCTGCTATGTAGTCATTGGGGGAATCCTCGAAATGACTTGGAATAAGAACATCTCTCCTGGTCACAGATGAAGACCTGGTCTTCTTGACCTGAACGACGTACGACCTGCAGTAAACAAAAAAGGGATGACAGAATCAATTTGTTACATTTTATACAATAGCTTAAAATGGGTCAAGGATTTATTACTTGCAAATATGGCTGTTGTGTATTGATAGCACATGAAAATAAATTGCAAACTGCAATAAAGATTTTTTTTTTTAAGCAAAGGGAACAGTTTACTACTACACGTATTATACTAATGTATACATGCATTAATTAATGTTAACAACAACGATTTCTTCCTACATTGCACAAAATTTGCCTCGGATGGAATTTTGGTTACAGTTTCATGGATGATGAGTAGCAGTTCCTTTTTTCATGATAAGTGTTACACAACACTAACTATATGTTTCATTAAAAGCTTGATTCCATTAACACTCGATGCATTCTAACAAACTGAATGCAGTCCTGTATGGTACTCACTCAATGAAGTCATCACCAGATACTGCGGTAGTTACACCAATAGTGACGGTAGTATCTGTGGTGTCTTCTTGGTTTGAAATCGGTTGAGGCGGTGCAGGCAGATCTAAGGTTCAAGTAGCATGAGGGTAATTGGAAAATGTTTCAATATTCACGAAGAATCAAAGGTGGGGGGGGGGCTATTTTACCCGTTTCCATTAAAAAATCACGAACGTAGAAAATCTTCAGCAGCAATTCAGAGGTTTTTTTTGTCTCAATGGCATGAATTTGAAACTGTTTACAGTATTTTTTGTTCTTTCAATGTTAGGATGAAGTAACATCTGTATGCTGACACTGACGCATATAGCATCAAATACAAATTTATTACATTTCCTTACCTGACGGTGGTTTGGTATAAACTTCCAAAGCTGTAGCACTTCCTATGAACAACTGATTCTCCGCTGCCACTCTGAACTCATACTTTGTACCAGGCTCCAGATTGTCTTTCACAAATGGCGGACTCTCCACTTCATTCCTTTCGTATTCGTCAGGTGCAGTGAAACCAGGCTGATGAGGCTTGTCTGTCGCTCGGTACTCGAACTGTGATGTTGAAATGTAAGATTTTAATGAAAAAAAAAGTCACGTTTATCATGCCTAATCTGCATTCGATGAGATAGTGTACATTAAAGGCAGAGGATTTATTATTGCTCTATATCACCTTCAGCAAAATAACTTCGAAAGGTTAAAAAGACAGTAACAGCGATTACATGGAAGTTTTACATATTAGCGAGACAAATACCTTGCTAAGAATAGAATAGGCTCCTACTGTTACTACCTAACTACCTTTTACGTACGTGTTAATATTAATACTGTAACACAGAGTTGGCTAGTCTGTAATAGAAAGGTCACTTTCTAAACGTTTAACTCTGTAAATCAGACTCGCTTATATGTCCCTCAACAATATGGTACATGTATAGAATATAAGTAAGGTCTCCATACGTACGACCAAAGTGACTTTTATTCATTTCCACCAAGTTACCACCAGGTTATAGCTTATTGTCCGAACTGTTTAGCATTCTGAATCACCCGTTTGGCATTTCTGCGATCTCGGAACATATGTACTAGGCTTGACTAGCGTTGTTTGCTTTGCTACTAAAGAGAAATAAAAAAGACGTACTATGTATCTTTGTATTTGTCCATTAGGATTTAGCGGTGGTTCCCAGTCCAAGGTGACTGTTGAATCAGACCTGTCTGTCCAATGAAGATTCTGGATAGGTCCAGGTTCTGAAAATAAAACACAAATATTTTGATTTAGCTTTAAATGTTTACAGTTGAATCTGTTCTTCCTGAAGTACTGTACTGGTGCAGCATACAGAGTTGGATTTAGGCATCTACCAATTGGTAAATTAGGCCACGTCCAAATATCGTGTCAAGAGCATTTGTCTAGAACTTTTGGAACTACAAATACAGACGAGATTTTCCTGATCACAGACATATCCGAAGACATAGCTGGTTTCTTTTTTATCAGAAAAAATCAAACTTGTCAAAGTATAGGGCGTACATAATGACTGATATATGAGCCACTGATACCTCGTATTCTGGTCACTGCAGTGACTTCATTACTCCAGGGTCCCACACCAACCGACGTCTCGGCTTGCACCTGACAATAAGATATCAAACGTTTCAATTCTTCCCCTCTCAAGACGAACCAACAAGAAAGGAACCGAGCAATTTGATGTCGAGTCGATAAATGTAAGCCACAGGAAGAGGTGGATTTCTTGTATAGAAACTTCTTCCGTGCATGTTTTTCCGGGTGGACAGCATGTTTCATCTTATATTATATACCAATCTGGGCAGTCGGGCACGCTATCTAGACCACTTTCAATGCCGAAAGCAGTATTGTAGCAGGTACAATGGTTTTAACAATTGAAGGGGTCTCCTTGGGTGTACCGTGATTACCTGCCGGGGTTCATTGGTATATATGCAATGATTAAGCAATTAGATTTAAACTGTAAGCGTAACAGACACACCAGACACAAAAAGTATTGAACATACCCGCACGAAGTATGTCACATTCGCTTCGAGGCCCGTTATCTCATGCATCAACAGCACCACGTCGTTAATAACCGTTGGGTTTCCTGACTGTCCACTCCTCCAGTACCTAATGTTGTAATGGATGATGATTCCTTGTGGAGGGTCGGGCTCTGACCACTGGAGAGTGATGGATACGTCATCAACGTTCTTAATGACGACATTCAAAGGTACTGTGGGCTCTGGTAAAAATTGTCCAAAAAAGTATCTGAGCGTAAGTGCAAGTATCTTAAATCTTTGAAATGACGAGAGGCAGTAGTTCGATCTCATAATATGGAATATTGATTGAGTTTTGGATATTTGTAAGCAATGCTTACTTGCTTCATCAGTTCTCTGAACGACAACACCACTGTAAGGCCCGGCCCCAGCACTGGTGTTTGCAGCAACTTGAAAACTGTAATTTGTGAAGGGGATTAAGCCATCTATCTCAACTTGTTCGGCTGTCGATACATCTAAGATAAGTTGTGACCCTGGTCCACTCAGCTTGTACGTGTAGCCTGTGATGACGCCACCTCTGCTTCCGCAAGTTGGCTGACTCCAGGAGAAAGTCAGGCTGCGTTTCTGCGAAGTGACGGTAACTTGCTGCGGTGGTTCAGATGGTACTAAAGTAAAACAAATGAAAAATGAATCAAATTTAAGTGACTAGATTCTTACTGACATGGTTATTATAACCGCCTCATCAAGGGCAAAGTTGTGGGTGGATGACTAGGAGATGTCTTACCTTTGGTGCTGGTTGTAACACTTGTTTGAACTGTTGGTCCGGGGCTTCCACCCACGTGGGCTGTGACTCGGATTTCATACATCGAATTGGCAAACAAACCAGGTATCACGGTCGAATTGGTTCCAGAACACATGCAGTGCTGGATGAAGTTTAGCGGGTTGATGGGTAGGCAACCCTCTTTGTTTTTCAGTGCATATTGGACGGAGTAGTTGGCACAGTACACCTCACGCCAGCTGAGTGTGACACTGGCAGAATCGTAAGAAGTCACCACCACAGGGGAAACGGATGGATCTGGAAAAATCAATAAATAAAGGAGCGTTTAATCGCAGGTTGTCTTAAATTATTTTTGTCAGCTCAAAGGTGATAACAATCGAAATTGTTCCATTTCGTTAGCTCTTTCTTACTTTCTTGTTTTATTGTTGTGCCAGATATCGATGCTTCTGGTCCTTGCGTACCACTGTACTGTGGGTGAATGTAAACCATATAGGTTGAACTAGATATCAAACCAGTGATGACATGACTGGTAGTTTGACCATCGAGTGGACCTGGAAGTGATACCCGCTGTGGAGATACAATCTCTTCACATTGGCCTCTGTTTGTCAATGCATACTCCAGTATGTAGCCAGAGACACATGCATCTGGTTGCCAGGAAACTTGTAGTTGATGAGGATCGTCTGAAAGCACCTTTAGCCACAGAACTCCATTGTCTGCTGCAAATAAAAAAAGGTGTAACAGTTACAGGGATGAGCTAAAATGTTTCCAAAAACGTTATATTAATGTTAAATTTCAAGCAGTTTACTGATAAAGTAATATTGTGGATGTTTATTCAGTGTAAGATGTGGCCTCTTCTTTCCTTTCCACTCCTTTTATTTTCATTTAATTGTTAGCTGTTTTATCCATCAATTTCCTCGAGAGGGTTCCTTGTCATAATCATCTGCGCAAACTTTTTTAAAATCTAGTCTGAGTATCACCCGGATCCACGGAGGAGTCTCCTGTATAACGTCTGATATGTCTAGACATGCAGAAATATTCAAGCCGCGCGCCAGCCAATCGTGACGTCATTTCATTCTCAAATCAGGTCAATTCAATCAATTCGAATGAAGTGTTTTGTAATACAACAATAACCGGGCACTTTATCGCGTAACATGATACAGAGCGCGTGACAGCTGTGATATCAATTGTCTTTGACGCGCAACGGGTGAATGACCGAAGACCTGATAAAGAAAGCCCCCGCTATATACTTGGTAGAAATCTAGAGGTCAAGAGGCGGTTGTCCTGCCTAATTACTCAGCGAATCTGCTCACATATTATACACCACGGCATTCTTTCTATTATGTAGATTTATTTTAAGACGTGAGTACTTCAAATTTGAGATGCTTATGTTGTTTGGACATCTGATATATGTTTAAATTAAAAAGAAAAGTGGTGAGACTCACCGTGAGAGGTTTTATAAATGAAAATGATTCAATGAACTTACTGGAACACTGGCAGTTACTACCAAAATATGGTGGTATGCAATCTGAAAATAAGGATAAAATACTTCACAATTAGGCTTGTCGATCCGTTCATAAGAATGAAACGTATCTATACACATTTTTAATTACGTAAAAATCCTATTGAATTATATACTGCATTATGGTGTTCTTAAAATTTAAGTTTAATATCGAATCATTTAATTTTTAAATGCTACTTTCGCTTCCCATTGTCAAAGTAGAAATTTCCTTCAACAGGATTTGTTGCGATACAAATCTACGTTCTCTTACTTCCAGTGCATTCTCCCGTATCCTTCTCGCAGGAATCTCCAGATGAACAGTGACATGTCTGCTTACAGTCGGCTCCATACTTCCCTTCAGCACATTCTAGTGGAAACAAAAATACTCAGTGGAATAAAAGTTGGCAACATGGAAACACTTTTTTTCAACCATTGAGTACCCTATGTAAGGGGAAAATCAATAATGCTCTCAACAGCGAATATTTGGCATGAACATCGCCGATTTCGAAAAATACCAACTCAAGGAAACAGCCAAATTTGGGCAATAGGAGTTAATTTGTTGGTAAACTTCAGATTCCGGGTATATCAATACCAACGAGCACCCTACCAGACAAGAAACAAGGGGCAAGAGTTTACTTATTCCTTACCTTGCGCGCAGTCTAGTCCCGTATACCCAGCAGCACAGGAGCATCCGTAAGGATCAGGAAGACAAAACAAACGACCCCGGCAAGCGTCGTTGTGTGGATCAGTGCTGTCAGAACAGGTATGACTAGCATTCTGGCCAAAGACATGACGCCCGTGAACTGGATGTAAGAGAATGACATTCTCATATCATACGATTAAAACTTTATTTAAACCAACCAACACAGGTGTTCTACACGAAGAAATTAATAATCAACAGACCAAGTAAAATGACATGACGAATGTTACCTTGTTGACAAGATTCTCCGCTGAATCCTGGACTGCAGATACACGTTCCCGTCTTGTCATCACAGATACCTCCATTGTAGCATCGGCGACAGGTGTTCTGACATGAATCCTGGCCCCACTCACCCGCAGGACAGCCTGTATATAGAACGATGGCATCATCGCAATAATGGTATTAAGAAAACAGGAACTTAGTTATGCAAGATTTGGTTTGTTATAATTTTCAGAAATGGATGCCATTTGGGCTAAGTATATTATAGTAAATATTGTTATACTGACTTGTTTGAAGTTTTGCGTTCCTAGATGCTGAAAAAACTAAGAAAATCAACCGAGTTCCTGAAGTCTGGTTCCCTGACCCACTCAAGATGAAACGGAGTAATTTATAGACGTCGGGGAATTGTTAGGTCAGGGAACCAGTCTAGCTGGCTTGTACCTGTTCATTCATGTCTAATCGATTGCAAACAAAATGTGGTCTCACTAAATATGGTAAATTGGGGAAGTATTATGCCAGTTTTTTTTCCAACGCTGATCGATCGACCAGCGTTTGGAAATTGATAAAAAAATACCACTTTTCTCGAAAATGACAGGACACCAGCTGCCATAATTTTACGGGATCCTTAAGACTGTCATTCACTTACAGTCTAGTGAGGTTTTTCATAATAATTTGGAAGATATGTCTTTCTGATGTTTGAAAATGTTGTATATTCCCTTTTAGGTACTTATAGGCAGAAATTCTAAAGACACACCTCTCACGATGAGTCTCATGAAACCATGAAGCTGTTGATTCTCTTGGCCAGGGATGAAGCAGCTGAATATTCCTCCATCATCTACAACAACATTACTGATAGACACACTGAGCTGGTTGCTCCATGCTGTGATGACGTCACCGCCATTATGCCTCCATCTGTAGTTGCTGTTAGGCGAATTCACATCCTCCATCTGTAGTACCACCGACTCTCCGATGTTGGCAATCTGTGTTCGCTGTGTAGGTCGTGTATGGACTGTGCCGTCTGCAATGAGATAATAATCATTTAGTTACAATAAGTCATAACCGTGGCAGCTCATAGCGAAAGTGGAAAGCATCCTATAGCAACTTATTTGTGAATAAAACTCCATGGTTGAGAGAAAGTGAGAACGGTTGATTTTAGATGGAATGAAATGAAAGTCAAGAGTTGATTTCAGATAACGGCAGTAAGCCTCCATCAGCTTACCATCTTTGTTCAGTATGATTGTCTGTATCCTGGTCACGTTTTCATTTTTGACAGCTTGAGCGAAGAAGACACCCGTCCGGTCAATCCCAGCTGATTCAGGTAACGTACTGGACAATGTAACTGCGCAAGTCGTCTGTGGATCATCCACAACCATCGATCCTGCTGGTAGTTCGGCATTGCTACCGCCTGTGGTCAATTGCCTGCCGAAGATGATCCCGGCGGAGGCATAGTTAGAACCCTTGTAAGCTTGGATGACTGCATTGTCGTCTCCAGTCTGGCCAAGACGAGCGGGGTTGGCCACCAGAGTAAAATATACACCAATTTCTGGGGGAAATGAGTTACATCGATAACTGCAAATAGTCGCTGGCGTGATACAAATAAGAAGTTCTTAAAAAAAAAGTGAAAAGCATTTGGTTGGCATATTGTTCATTTCATTTTTTTTTTCTTTTTTGAAAAACCTCATCAAACATATTGTTAATTTTACAGATAACATCTGCGTTTACCTGCGAAACTTGAAGTCTCCTCAGTGTCTTGGATTTCCTCCACCATGACCTCAGCAATGTGCAGATAGTCTGTTCTAGGTCGATCCACACTGACGTATCTAGCGGGGGCGACGGGGTCCGCTATGAAATCAATGTCTAGGCCTTCTACTTGAGCAAGGCTAAGGCTGATCGGAGAACCTATCATTGTGTTCTGATAAATGTCTGAACTCAGACCAGCTCGCACTACCGCATCTCTCAACCGTTGATCTGCAAATTTAAAGCCGTAAAATAATTATATAGTAAGTTTGGTTTTGCCGTTCATAAGTAGACCAATACTTGATTTAATTCCCGTGGAACAGCAAATGACCTCCATCCGCGCTGATAAAGCATTGGTGAATTCTTGGGAAAAAGTTAATTTATTTTACTCCCTTATTGTACGTTTTGTTTACTGAAATTTGTTTAAGATTTGACGTTTTGTAAGTCTGATAATGTGTAGTGTATATTTGCATGGCATTCGTTTCACAGCGGTTTACAGCAACGAAATATATGTTCATTCCATTGTGATTTTTTCGAATAAGCAAATCATTTTGCTCAAGTGACATCATTTATACGAACATGAAAATGACGCCATGACTAAAGTTGCTTCAACTTCTACGTACATTCTAAATAAATGTATTTCCACGTTTTTGTTGATTTTTGAAAGCCTAGATAGGCTACATGAATTTAATGGACACCGGGCGAAAAGCGCTCTAGACCAAAGTAAAGAACAGATTTTAATTGCAAAATTGGCGGACGTGAGATGTAAAAATCTGTCGAATACTTACAACAGAAAACGCCGCATACGTCAATTATATTGACGACTGTAATTTTCTTCAAGCAGTAGATAGCCTCAAGGTCTACCTTCCACCATTGATTCGGGGCGTAATCTATAACACAAATACACAGTCTTGTAATTCCACTCCAGTATTACTAAATACAATCCTTGTTACAAAGGATATTTATAAGGGGTCACATAATAAGGCATTGAAGACAACTCATAAATAGACTGAAGGCCTGAAGCAAGGAATCAAGAATAACAATAGTGGGGAATATCGTTGTTCATGACACGGGCAAAAATAGCCTTTTTACCCAACCACATTTTTAGATCCGCCCTTGAAAACACATACACGCACATTACACTTGAACAAGTTTGAGATTAATCAGACTTTTATCTGAAATCAGAAGTTTCGAATCCTTGTGAAAAATAGTATAAGTAGGCCTACAGAAAGAATTGTTACTTTTAGGCCATTTAAAAATTTTGAAACTTTTTGTAATTGACAATATGTTTCGTAACAGCTTCATTTCATATAGAATTTTTGCAATGCATTATTATATCATCGTCTGTATCACACTGTCAGGTTCGCGCTATATGAAATTAGGCAGTATTGCCTATAAGACAAAAAAAAACATGTTTCGCTACCCTCACATAAAAAAAAATATCAGGAGGTTCGATTGGTCGGAGACTTTTTTTCGGGGGGGGGGGGTATACATAGTATATAGCTAACCCTTGCTTCTTAGAAGAATACGTGGAAATAATGACCTCTTGCCGTAGCACCTTTAATGTTTACTATCCAGTGACTGTATGGAATGTCAACTTCACAACATGTAATTTGAGCCACCCGACCCTCACAACCAGCCCATTCACCCCTGGCATGTCTGGAGTATCTCTCAGGCCCCAAACAGCCGTTAAAACCACAGACATAACCCCATTGGACATTCCATTTTGGTCACAGGGGTGATCGAAATAATCCCAATGTTTATAGTGCATTTGTACACAAGCCTATGTAAGTGTGCACAAGCACACAGGGTTTTCCCGCCAATTTTCAACCCCTCCAGTAGGATCACAAGACTGACACCCCCTCTGAAGGACGTACTATGGTCCATACTAGGATCTGGTGATAGATGGCCCCGGGTGTGTTTACCACGTGGCCAGGACAATATAAAACATAAAAATGTGTAGGGTCAATATTCCATCTTGACTCCAGGTAGTTATTGCCCTTGTTGATAACTTTTGCATTCAAATGAGGATTCTTTAATTCTTTCTAAATGAATTTGTGACGAATAAATACCAAGTGGCAGAAACGTTGAATCGATACATCAACTTGCCTGTGTCACTTAGCTTTTCGCCAAGGCCATCGTGGTTTACAGGGGACAAGCTTCGTTTTATTCATTAAAGGTTCCTAATTCACAAAATAAAAAAATAAAAACAATAGTAAAAACGAATTTGTTTACCTGTGTATGAGAAGGTTCTTCGATTGCCATCTACTGCTCTATCCGGATGAAAATAATTGAGTCTGGTTGAACTCTGATCAGTGGGTTTATTCCGCAGGTTGAGGGCCAGACCTTTGTTGAAAATTATTATTAGAGTAGTTAGCTGCTATTTCCATTATTTCATATTGTTGACGTGCACTAATAATTTATCAAGCTCCTCACATAAGCGTCGAGTTACCAACCGTAAAAGTTACAAGTACATTCGCATGGGCTTGATTTTCTGTTTTGATTTTGTAGTGTGCAGTGAATCATTTTAACCCCCTCGAAAAAACAACTTAATGTCAAATATGAAATTGAATATGAGTGAAGTCAAGATGAGTCTCTGAAACATTCATAATCCGTGGAACGAGAGGCCCAAAACGCTTAGTTTCGAGATAGGCGATCTGGTCCACCAAATTTTATAAATCTTCCTAGACATGTAGATTATGATGTACCATATCTAAAACATTTGTTTCCCAATACACAGTTTGTTTGGGAATGAGAAAATCTGGGATAATAATGCCGAAAATCTGCATGAGGAAATAACATAAAAACAGTGCCCTCTATTGACACAGTTAGAAACCTTTTTTCCACACAATGATTCGCTCGTTCCCCCGCCCTGCAAACAGAACGAAGCGCAATGAGTGCTTGCCAGACGATACTTCTTTCAAGTTTCATATACATGCATAGTCTAGATTTTTATTATTATTTCTCATCAGGATGCCAAACCCTTTTCATTTCAGTTTGTCCAACTTGTAATGATCAAGTTTTAAGAACGCGTTAAAAATATATTTAAAACCTTACCCCATATGAGAATCTCAGGGTAACATCTTTTAGTTTGTCTTAAAGAAAAATTGCCATAATTGAAGTTTTTTTTTTAAGATTACGTCAAACGCCGCTGAACGCGTGAATAACCGGCGGTCATTGGTGGAAAGTTCTTCTGCGTACATAGCACACAATAGTTTGACGTCGCGTCACTCTCGATTAATTCCACCTCTGACCGAAGAAAAGGCAATTATTTCTGCCCATGAAACTTAAGTTGTTTTTACACAAATCTACAACCGTCCTGCTGTATTTTGTGATGTTTTCCCCCCTATAATTCATAGTGGCTTTGATAGCGCCAATAACAGCCCGAGTAGGGCAATTTTTGTTCAATGCTAACGTGCTGTTAGTATTGTATTGTATTTATGTTTGCTTCGGCCGCCGGGCCGCCGACCGGCTGGCTAATTGAAACACGGCACGGTACAAGATTCGTGTTGAACTACGTGTTGACATGAAATTGTGCCCACGGCTGTAGGTCTTTTAAACATTGCTCTTATACACTTATAGGGCTAATAGTAATATCATTATTGGTCTATGTTCAGTGTTTTGTTTATCACTCATAGACAGTCGATAGGCATGTAGGTCTAGCTTATACGAAACCACAGGCAAAACTAGACTCATGTTTGTGGACAAACACAGGGCTGTTCCGGTAACTTGTTGTAACATGGACGTGTAGAGTTTCAAGTATAAGTTCCATCAAGGAAGGATGTGTAGTTCTGTTCATAATAAATGTTGGCATATATTTTGTGAGTACATTCTCATAGGGCATTGAATTATGACCTAACATGTTACGTGATGAAGTCATCATGACTTAATTCAGTTTTTTTATTCATAAGATATCCAAGTCTAAGTACATTCAAACTTTGAACCCAATTGGACCTGTAGTTCTTGTAATATGGGCCTATAAAGTATGTTTTTGACGATGGTGTCATATGTTTTGTGATGACGTCATCATAATGTCACTTTAATTTTCATCTATAACACATCCCGGTCTAGGCACATACCAATATTTACCCAACTGGACCTGTAGTTCTGTAGATGTTGGCCTTGAAAATTTGCATATTTAATATGACGTAATATGTCACATGATAACTTCATCATGACTTCACTTAAATTTTCATTTACAACACATCCAGGTTGAGGTGCATACCAAGTTTCAGACCCGTAGTTCTGTAGATATTGGCCTTCAAAATATGCTATTTTTAATATGATGTCACATGTAATGTAATGACGTCATCGTGACGTCACTTAACTTTTATCCATAACACATCCCTGTTTAGATACATATCAAGTTTCAACCCAATTGCACCAGTAGTCATGGAGATACAGGCATTCAAAATATGCACTTATATTGTGACGTTACATGTCACGTGATTACATCATCGTGACGTCACTTAAATTTTCATCTATAGCACGCTCCGGTTTAGGTACATACCAACTTTCATCCCAATTAGACTTGTAGCGCAATCTGTGAGATCTAGCCGAATTCTGCTAGAAAATGGTCACAACAGAAAAAAATCGCATATAATGTGACGTCACGTGTCTCATGATGACTTCACGATGATGTCAATGTTCCAAAAAAATTCCAACGCGCTCTTTGCGATTTGTGAATTTAAATTCGAATTATCTGTGGGCTGTAGCGTTGCACAAGTGCCATGGTAATTTAGTTTTCTGATTGTAAGTTAACATATCTTATAGCTGCATTGTCATTGTTTTGGCGGCTTTCAATTGTGTATTTGTTACTCGAGAAGGGAGCGAGAATAAGGCGATGAGGCCCACACATCTATTCAGTTCCGTCTAACAATGACACACTATAAAAATTAAAGGGACACTAGGTCCTGGAACAGCCCAGTTGGGCTGCAAAACGCGCTTTGAATTATGAACGAGATGATGATAATCGGAAATAACATTTAACAGTAGGCTGTAAACATCCACACAACTATCCTTTCAAAACCTGGCGTTTTTGTGTTATTCCTGTATTATGCATACCAGAACGAATTTCGAAGTCCACTTTTGCAACCCCATAAATTTGAGCTGTTTGGATGCTAGTTGTGATTTTATTCGTACGCGTAAAGTGTTCGCCTTATACGGACGTTGAAGAAACCACAATTATTTTGCATTGGTGATTGGTCAATTAACGCGCGCTGTTCCCGAGACACACACAACGTGTATAGCGTACACTGAAAACGACACGAAAAACGTATTTGTACTCCGTCATGTCCGATGTAACCAAGCGGGTTTTTTTCCCGTCTTTTCTCGGGAACAGTAAGGCACTATGTTGGTTTGCTTTCAACCAGATGTTTGAAATAGGCTAAGTAAACAATCCAAAACATAACATTTTCGGTGATTTCAGGACCTAGTGCCCCTTTAACTGAAACTTGGTCGCCTTGACTGGGGACCGGAAGGGATTTTTCCCATTATTTCCCCACTAATGAGGGTTTTTGGTGGGGTTTTCGCCTTTCCTGGGAACAGTTAAACTTAAGGAGGTCGTCACTTTCTTGTTGCCAATGAAAGTGTACATATAACAGAAAAAATGGCATTTATTTCGACGCTAGGATCCCGGACTGCATGTTTATTGTGAACGAATTAATTAACTATCCTACAACACAACTGTGTGAAACTGTGAGGCACCCTGATTTCCCATTTGAAGGCATCTGTATGGCAAGTTCTTAGCAAGTTCAGCATTGTGACCTAAACTTGTTTTCTTTGTATTTCAACAATTGCTAATTTGCTAGTCTAGATTTAGCCTTTCACGTAGGTCATCGTGACTTAACTTGCCCGCATTCAAAGCGGTGGCGAGGAGCCTTGAAATGTAGACCACACGTGTAAGTGACGAAGCCACGAGGGCCTTTTCTAACTTGTCGAGAAATTCTTATGTTTTTCTTTATAATCTCGATTTGCTACCCCAAAAGGGTAGCAAAATTCCAACTAAATCATCAGCCTTTTCGTGCGTGCGTGGCTAGCACAAAATTAAAAAAAAAAAAAATGCGAGTCCAGTTTTCCACAAGATCATGACCGCGTAAGTATTCTTACATTATCTTATTTTAACTTTACTTATAAAACTATTTCAAGAAATTATTTGAGTGTATGAACATATTTTTCATCTGAACTTACAGTTATTTGCTCTTACGTTTTCCTTACCACCCTTCTTTTAAAAATGGAAGCGACTAGGCAAAATCTGCGTTGTGATTGGTTAACCTTCAGCACTCTTCTGATCTGCATAAAAACTATGAATAATTTAGCATAATCAAGTTAGGAAAAGCCTCGTGGCTTTGCCACTCGTGTGTGCTGACTTAATCTTTGCTCCAGTCGTTTCGCGTCTTCGCAACTCCGCCGCTCTAAGCCACGATGGCCTGGGCGAAAGGCTAGTCTAGATTAGGCTGGATATTTCTTTATGGTACTAAAACGATTTAATTTTTTTTCATAAAATATTAACTTAGTAAATAACAATTGACTCGCAATCACGTCAGTCTGCCAAGCCAGAATTTGCATGGGCTACACTGTGCTTCAGATAAAGGTATAATGTACATGTGTGCCACAAACATTTCCTTGGCTGATGATATTGTTTTTAAATTATGTTATTGTTTTCAACAGGCAATTTGCCAAATGTACTAAGACAAGGAACTGTTAGGAACGATAACAAATTCACTAACGACGCACGACCATTCCTATTTGATTCAAAATTAAATGTTTTGAACTACATCCGACAGTTTTCGTGCAAAGCATCATTCGTGTGTTTGGTAAGACAGTGTTAATTGCTGTTCTTCGCACATCACGATGATTAAACCCTCTGTTTAAAATAATTACAAACATTACGTTCTTTAAGTACGGCTGATATAGTAGTACGGCTGATATAGTACATTCTATCATGCGTTCACATGTCGTCAAATGAAATGATTTGTTTCAATTTGAACCATTTAGGTACATGGTAACCTATTCCAGGCATTTTTTTTGGGGGGGGGGGGGCTTTTGGGTTTTTGTCATTAACCTGTAGGCGTTTTTTCTCCGAGTGTTTTGTGGGGAGGCGTCCTACACAGATGCTGCTTGGCAACCCGATCTGCTTGGACGACTTGTGGCATGTTTTCCCACACAAACACTGGTTCTATCTGTCTATTACCGCTATAATTTTAGCTTATGCCTTGAAATGTCATATGATTCTATCAAACAGTTTTATATTGTGTTCTGAATTGTTAACAAGGTTATATTTAAATATGTAAGTTTTCTGGTACTTCAAATAAAATTGTTTAGTGTTGGTAAAGTAAAAGGAAATTATAATATGTTTGTATCTAGCTACATCCCAAACGTTTTGAATCTGAGTGGGAAGTAGTAATACTGGTTAATGATTTATGGCAACTATACCTTACTTTAAAAAAAAAATAATATTGCCATGGAAACAATTTGAATATTTCAATGAAAATTTTCTTGCAATGTATTTATTAATTTACATGAAACTGCAAATTATAAATTAAATGTAAAACTGCAAATAATAAATTAAATAAAAAATATAAATAATACACAATGACTTTAATAAAATATTAAGGACTCCTGAACCCAAATGGAGATTGGTTGTTTCAGTTCGATGAGTATTCATTTTGAGTTCGAGTATTACGCAAGTCCATAAATACATGTATCAGATAAGTTGAAGCGTCTTATTACAAAACCATTCAAAAAGGACATCTACAGTTTTCATACATGTAGGCCTACTTAGGTTGATTTAATTTTTGATTACACTTTTATAAAAAAAAAATGTGGTTTAAGTAATCACCAAAAGAAATTCACATTTACGTATCTAATGTCTACTTTAATTTCATTTATTTATTTATTTATTTTTTATTTTTTTGGGGGGGGGGCAATTTTAACCTCCTCAGTTTTTACCCACACAAGAAGAATGGTATTTAGATGACATAAGTTTGTTGTAACATGCATCAAAAGTCTCATCATATTGCAAGACCCACTTTCTGTTTGCGAACTTTTTTTAGAAGAGAACATTAATTTATATTCACCTATTTGGAAGCTTTGAGTGGCAGCATTACAACTGCAATTTGTTTCAGCTGAAACCGTCTTGCCGAGGGGGGGGGCAAGGGGGGCACTTGCCCCCCCCCCCTGGAAAAGCAAAAAAGAAAAAAAAAGAAAAAAAGGAAGAAAAAAAAAAGAAAAGAAAAGAAAAGAAAAAGAGGCGCGAAGACAAAGTGGTGTAAATTTAATGAGTTGGGGGGGGGGGCAGAATGTCCCTGCCCCCCTCTAAAACTGATAAATCGAGAATGTGTTGAGAAATACAAGCATTTTTTGGCAAAATTTTTTTTCGCCCCCCTCTAGAAAAAATCCTGGCGACGCCCATGATTTTGGACATTGTTTTAAAAACCGATTCATGTTTTTTTGTTGATCCATCCATTCCGTGAGAACCACCAATAAACCGCAATGGCCCACCCGCATCCTTTTTTGAAACTGAATCAAATTTGTATTACTTTTTTTAAATTTCAGGCATAACATTTTTTAAAGATGTTTCAGAGGTTCAGATGCTTCATCAGATGCCATGCACTTCTATTATTATTGAAAACATGTTACCCTGAGATAAGAGTTTAAAAATTATTCTCATCTGGGGTTTATTCATACCAATCAATGCTTATATAGTTAATATATACATAACATTCGATCTTAAATTTAAAACTTGATTATTTCATGTTCGACAAAACTGTAACAAAGATATTTTGGCATTCCAATGAGAAATAACAAAAAAAAAATCGAGAATATAATATGAAAGAAGTATCATCTAGCAACTAGCAAGCACTAATTGACCGAGTTCGGGCGGGTCTTGTTCTTGACACGGGTATATCATTCCTGCAAACCCCGACGGATAGGTGGTGTGAGATCCTGTTCCGAGTGCAGAGTTCGTGGGTCGTATTCCCGCCATTCGAGAGCGAGAACAATGAAAATACTCGCGTCAACAACAGACCGTCTGCACTGCGTGAGAAAAGGTTTCCGACTATGTCACAGAGAGGACTGTTTCTTGTGTTTTTCCTCATTTAGAATTTTCGGCGTTTTTATCACAGATTTTCTCATTCTCAAACAAACTGTGGATCGGGGGAAAAAGTTTTTTTCGATATGGTACGCCATAGTCTACATGTCTGTGAAGTTTAACAAAATTCGCGAACTAGACCGAGGGGCGAGCGGAAAAAAAGGCCTCGTCCCACGGACTATCAGTGGGAATACCGAGTTTTGTTCAAGTGCGACATATTTAAAAGGGAGCACTTGACCGATTTTGTCTTAATTTCCGGACACCACCGTACTGAATTTTGGAATAAATTTAATGACTTAACAGTTATTCACAGGGGCTCAAAAGCAAGTATAATCTGGGTAATTAACAAAGAGGTTTAGCAATATGCAATATTCAATGCAGAAATGTTCGCCTTTAATCTTCGGGCTGGAGTAATTTAAAAAAGAAGAAGAAAAAAGAGCAAAACAAAACAAAACAAAACAAAACAAAAAGAACAAAAACAAATCGCGTAGCCAGTCAGAATTATCAACTGCATTTCATTTTTCTTTAAAAGCAGTGTTTTATGCGGTCTCTAGCTGCGCCATGCAACGTTGGACTGATATGGAAGTGAGTTTAGAGCTGATGTCGTAACGCCCAATAAAATATGACTAAAAATCCAGTATGTAGTCAATGTCTGACACTGTTCTTTTACATGTTGGTAGACTTTGGCAAACTTACCTCCTTTGTGAGTGAAGAGCAGAAACAGGAGCAATAAAAAGACGGCAAAGTGCCGATACACTCCATGTTGAAAAGTCATGTCTGGTTTTATCCCTCAAGAAATGTTCAGAAGACAAGATGAATGAACTGTTGCAGTCCTGTACAGTTCGTATAAACCTATTCCAGCTTTGTCTTGCTGTCTGCAAGTCACTTCATTTCCTAGTGTCACTTCATTCCCTCGTGCCAAGTCAATATAATGTTAGTTTCCGAGGGGTAGATCCGATGTCGTTTGTATACGCCTAATTGTGTCTTGCTCTCTGCAATGCTTCATGCATTTTCGGGTGTATTGCACAAGACACTGTTTATGGTTATCTTTATTTCCTTGTACAAAGTAAGTATAGTGCTAATTTCCGAGGGATAGACACGGACTTTACACCGTAGTAATTGTGTTTACAGAGTACCTTTCGACAATTATATACTGATAAGAACATTGTAGCTTTGAATGCATATTCACATCACAGTAGTCTTGGTTTGCACTTTTTACAACTGGCTGACAATAGACCATTATCATGTTGCGGCCATCTTGATTTTTCGTCATTCAAATCAAGGTAGCCAAAGCGAGGCTGAAAGAAAAAAAAAGTCTGGTTCCTTTTCCTACAAAAACCATAATCATCAGTACTGCTATTGGATACAGGGGACATGACTAAAATGGTAGGAGCATGATAAAGGTCTAGCTTATTATCCCAGCAGGATACTTAACTAGTACCCTGTAGGACTAGCTGGATACAGTTCATTCTGACAAGCGCATCTGGGTTTGGGGATCAGGGTGTATAGGACTATTTGTAAAAGTGAGGGGATGAAAGTACTGGTTGTAAAGTGCCGTGATGCTTTCAATAAAGAATACATTGAAACAAATTAGAACAAAAGGGGACAAGTTACCCCTCTGCAGGCCAATCGTGCTCGATTTAATATTGCAATTGCATATACATGCTCAATGAAATATTGATTCAGAATATAATAGGTCGGGCAGATACCCAGTCTACATTGAGTCAATGTGTGGTTCTTCATGAAATAGGATTGCATTTCACTTGACTTGTTTTGTACCAGTTACTTAACCCCGAACAAACACAGCCAGTGTGTGTTTCGTGTTCATTTGATTATCGAGTTTCGGTTTGATCCGGGATCCACACACTTGAGACACCTCTTGATATTCACATCATTCTTTATAATTGGATATTAAGCTAATATGAGGGACCACGAGTGTTTATTCAGCTTTTAGAAGTAAATATTCAAAGAGTAGCGCGATTCCGTTGTCTTGATGAGTCCCCATACTGACAATATTAAAGTCATTACAGCACAGCCAAATACATCACCAATAATAGTATCAATTTCAGTATCGACAAATCTACTTAACCATCAATTAGAGACTTCCCAATCCCGGGACAGACCGTTATCTCGTTTTTCAAAACTGTAAAACGACAAAACGGTCAATGGTTTGTTTACAGTTTTGTTTTTGAAGAGATGCAAAAACGGTAAAACGAAATAACGGTATGTACCGGGATTCTTCCCTCCCTCAATATTCCAGAAAACTCTTCGTTACCAGACATCGTTGAAAGGGGTGGGTTGGAGGGTGATAACTTATTCGTTGACATACCATTCTTGCTAAAAAGGACATCCCGCATCGGAAAATCAAAGCAAAAAAGGAGTGGGGGAGGCCTCACACCATCTTCTTATGATGGACAATCATCGGACATTAAGGGGCGCACTTCATACCAGTGTAGCTTGAATTTATGACTCCATGAAATACGGACTCATTGGTAGTATTGCGCATGCCTAAGTGGTGATGATTAGGAGAGTGACCGGTCACGTGAGAGGGTTTAATCATAGAGCAAGGACCCAAGGAGTCAGAACTCTTGGGCGATTTACATTTTGAACATTAACATACCAATCCCTCGGGAATGTCTATAGCTAGAGCACTGTGACCGCAAGCCTCGACCATTCAAAGCGTAAATGCCAGCGGCCTTTGAACACGATGATCGTCGCCGCCTTTTTAGTTGGTAACCAACAACCTCCCTAGATGCTGCATAATAAGTCATGTCACGTCGCTGCTCTTTTTAAAAAAATACATTTTACGACAAGATAGGTTTTTACAACTGCGCAGTTGTTAGATGTGAGTTATGAACTCAAGTTAGCAATGTGCAGTTGTTGGTGCTTAAAAGCGTTATCTGTCCCTGTAATTTGGAGATAATTTGGATTTCTTTCAGATAAGTTTTCATGTATTTTCAGACATTTTAATTGGCAATATATCATTGATGAAATGTGTTTTTTTTAGAAAATTTCACAACTTTTTACACTAAAGGTACAGAGCATTTTGTTCTTCATGAAACAAACACTTCAAATTCATTCATTTTTAGCGATGTATGACAACTGCGCATGCATATTTACCATGGTAGTGTCTACGAAGCCATGCAAACTCCTTTTCTTTTGGCATTAGTGAGCGCGGATCTCTATTGTGTCGAGATTAGCGTAGTGAACAACTGAGCAAGCTGGCGCCAGGTGCTTTCTATTGTAGCTTTCGAGCGCGGCGACCATCATTTTACTTTTGAAGTCTTGGAGTACGAACTCCTTGGGTCCTTGCTCTATGGTTTAATCAAGGATTCCGATTTTCTTAAGAGTCCGATTTTCATATGACACCAAGGCATGTTAATGGGGCAAACGGGGGTGTCACACCCCAACCCTCCGCACCCATAATGACTTGTATTACACCTGACTTGAAAATACAATACGTTAATTGTATGTACTTAATGATTACCCTGTGTACTTTAAAACCAAGCAAAAACAAAACCGATTACCGTAGGCAATCATTTTGTTTTTTTGTTACCAGTTACTTCCTGAATGAAATGTTATCAATGGCAGTGCGCCCTCTTGTGTGTTCCTTTCCATCCGATTGATTTGAAGCCGTACAATTACTCCCATTTTAGAAGAAATATCAGCATCAACATACACTGTAAGATGTTGAAGAGCATCTAGGACGATTCCGATGTTACAACAAGTCCCTTTTGTCCATTTTCATCAAAAACTCGATGATGAAATTTATGAGTATCAATGCAAATGCATGTTAGTCTACTAAACCATGTAGACTGTGCAGGGAAAAGGTTTGCGGATAAACAATTTTTACAGTGTTGTTTTCTGTTTGCAACATACCAAAACAAAATTTAAACCGTATATAATAAGTGTATTTTATCGTACACAATTAATGTGCACTTGATTTAATGAATTACTGCAACACATGTGCATACGTTACTAACGTTTGCAAAGTTACTAACGTATCTGGATTCTGGCGTGACGTATCTAGTTGGCTTCTTTTAGAATCGTGCTGTTCGTAATATAAGTAAACATCGACTGATTTGTCCTGGCTTCAGTTCACGTCAGACTGAGAGTAACTGTGCATGCTCTGAGTAAACTAACTGTTTTTATAGCAACCTTTTTGATACAAATTTTTACGCAACTAGCGTCTGAGTAATCCTCAATAGTGTAATAAACACACGACAAAAACTAAGTGGCTTTTCAAAAGAAATTTAAATTAAAAAACGAGGTTTCCCAACCGGATGTGTTTGATGGAAGACCTAAAGAAAAAAAACACTTTAAAAGAAAGGACTTCAAATTAAGAAAATGTGGTAAAAATAGATCAAATTGGTGTCTTGAAAAATACTTCCGAATCTTCAAATCAGTGTCATCCCTATTCCGCTCGTCAGTGATGCCGTGATGTTTGTTTGAATTTAAAGACAAGATTTCTCCTTCTCAAACCAAGATGTTGTCGTCTGTGTAAATTGTTATAAATTTGCTTTAATATAAAATTACACGATTTGTACATCAGCGCTTTATACGTTACTCTGAAATAAAACTGAGTAATGATATTGTATTACAAAAAAATATCTAAATATAATTTTACGGCTATTAATTTTTTATCTTTTTCTTTTCTATGTAGTGATATTGTATTACAAGAAAATAACTTGATATAATTTTCGGGTTTTATTATATTAATTTGTTTCTTTTGTATTGTTAAAAATAAATGCATTGTTAAGTTTAACGATTACTCAATTTAACTAAAATGGGACCTTTACGTACATATCTTGGATAAAAAAGTTTATAACACAGTATATAATTTTTGTGTACCCCTGTTGAGTTTTCTTTGGATTTGAAGTTAAAAACCCAAACATCAAAGTGGGACATTAAATAACACAGTGAAGTATTAGTATCGCGTAAAATCATTGGTATGAGCACATCGTCTATGATTTGCACTGAAATTTAAAATAAAAGAACAATGTTTCCATAATTCTAGAAAATTCTTCATACAATTGATTAGATTTGCTTAATATCGCGCCAGCACCGGGCGATGATTGGCTGAGCTGGCATGTGAGCGATCATCACATTCATCTAGTTATCGTCGAACTCAGGCTTGATGGTGAAATTCTCGCAGACAGTCGGTGACAAGTAATCCTGTAAAATCAAGGTTATAACGTACTAAAATGCATCATTGAGAACACAAAGTAATAACCCTTCAATTAAGAAAATATAACTTAAGTTATGTTACAAATCGTATTAAGACATATCTTGTAGTATCGAGTTTTAGAAAGAGATCAACTTTGAAAAATATTGCAACTAAATAAAGCTCTTAATCAGAGTAACGGGCACATTTGGCATTAGTTCCCAATTATACGTACATTTGCATCCGGATTGCGGTTCATGTCCTCCAGAATTTCAACCAGTTTTCTGAAACTGGGACGCTTGCTAGGTTGCTCCTGCCAACACTTCAACATCACATCGTAACTTGGTAAAATATCGGGGAGAAAACAATTATAAACCTTGGTTTGAGAGTGATCAAGCCAAACGGATAATAGAATTTGAGCCATATAAAAAGATGACAGCAATAGACGAGCTTGTGAACTATTAGAACACTTATTTATTAATAGTTACTCCCTCAAAATCCGGTGCCAGTTTGACTGTTTCCAAAACAAATATGATGTGTTATTACAGTGTACTGATCCAGGAGAACAAGATTTGTTTCCTTACATTTCATCAGTGCAGTTTTCCGGCTTGGGCATGCGGTATCCATCCAGCAGTCTATGGGCCAGTGACTTGCTCTCAATACCAGGGTATGGGGTGGATCCTAAAACAATAAGTTATAAATAAGCCGGACTGCAAATTACCCATATCCTTTTAATTCCATCAGAAATGGAAACATAGATACAAAAACAAACTTGCTTTGTAGCTACCGATATTTCATGGACGTGGTCACTGTATAATTAAATTTTAAAAAGGTATATGTATGAGTAAACTGTGTTCTGTTCTAAGTATCTTATTTGCTGCAGTAGTAGAAGACTTCAGATAAATGCTATCACTTAAAAACAAGTTGTGGAGAAACGCAAAAACACGATCAGAAATGAAGCACCTACCGTACGTCACAATCTCCCAGAGCAAGATGCCAAAGGACCACCTGGATGGTTCGATTGAGATAAAGCAGATTAAAAACACAGGACAGACAAAGTATCTTCTCGAAACATTTTTTTTAATTCCATTATAAACACATGCCTCATCATAGGTCATAAATGAGCAGGATATTATTATTTTAATAATTTGTTTAACTTACAGATCGCTCTTGGACTTGTAGACACGACGCGTCAAAGATTCGATGGCCAACCAACGAACGGGAATCCTGGTCTAATGAACAAAGGAATAACTAAAAGTTACTTAACATTTTAAATTATTTCTTTATCAATAATAGTATACAAAGCAATGTCGTGAAAATTTTTCAAATACATTTTTTGATATGAATGTTATCTTATTTTACCAAGGATTTCTGGACATAGACGTCTTCTCCTCTGGAAAGGCCAAAGTCGGACACTTTGGCGGTCAGATCTTCAGAAAGAAGGATGTTCCTTGCAGCCAAGTCACGGTGGATTATCTAAATACAAAATTGTCATTAATGAATTATTGTATTACAAATGTATTCCAAAGGAATTTTTTATTCATTACGTCTCTGTATCCACTCAATTTTCAATTATTACCTATAAACTATTAGCTAGTAAATAGGAACAAAAATTTAAAAAAATACATATAGTTTCTACAGTTTCGAACGTTCATTTTCGTATATCTGTTTTGTTGAATTTGTGACTTGCCCCCGTGTTGGACAGATGTTCCATTCCTTTGGCCACATCCAGACCAAACTTGAGCAGGTTGGAAGAAGTCAGCGGCGACACATCATCTTGAGAGCCAGCTGCCCCTTGTTGCTTAGGGCGAGTACTCCTCAGATAATCCCGGAGATTGCCATTAGGTAGAAACTCAAGCGCCACGTATAGAATCGCTATCAACACAATGGAAACATATTGACTTCAAAATGTGGTTTCCTGATTTTAATTATAATGGTGAAACTTTCAAATGTTGTTCATCGCATACTATTGTAGCGGAAAGTGTAAGGACTTCAGGGCTAGTTTATTCCTCATACATTTGTATTGTATTCCATTGTATGAATCGCTGTGAATGTGCAAAGCAATGTGGCTGACCAGCTTAGTGTCTGGTGGAGATGCTGCTTGCATGACATTGATTGGCCTAGGCACGTAGCCAAAGACAACACACACTTATGAACCCAGGAGTGTTAAGGCTCATCTTTTAGGATAAGGCCTACCCCTTAAAGCCGATGAATGGGCTAAATTCGGCGGATGTATTACAATTCTATTTAAAAAAAATTGGAACCAGATTTACAAGAGTTGACTGGGTTTTTTAAATTAAAAAACCACTCTATATAATGCAACCTGAAGAATCAAACTTTAATACATCTTTTGGGGTGGTATGTCGTATAATGGTAAAGAAAATGTGAACAAGAAATACGGTCGGAAAACAGAATTGGGTAAATGTCTTCTTATGTACCTTCGTGCATGCATGCACCCAGTAGACCAACGATATTGGGATGGGGCTCAATGCCTGCCATTGTCTGTATTTCCTTCAGAAAATCATCCCAAGTAGAATCTGAAACACTCCCTGTACCTAAAAATCATTGTACATTTTGTAAATTTAATTATCACTGGTGGTATCGTATCTTTTATAAGGTGAGTTTTTACAAGTGCTTACAAGTGTTTTTATCAGTATGAGTAATTTTGAAGATCAAAAATGATTTGGATATTAATTTGCGTATGAAGTTGCATATAATACAAAGACTATTCACTATATTCCAATTTATAATATATAAATTATAATTTATAATATAATATAAATAAAAGTGACAGGTTTCTTTTTATAAGTTCAACATTTCAGACCGTCTTACCTTTCATTGTTTTGATGGCTGCTTTGGTGACTTTCCCTTTAATCTTCACGCCTCCTGCGCGTACCTCACCAAAGTTACCCTTGCCAAGAATCTCATCTTTGATGATCAAATTGCCGCGTTTGATTTCCAGTTTAGACGCCCAGTTCGGAAGGAGCCCAATACTGTCGTAGACAACGGGGTCGGTGTTGTCCTCATTAAGTAACTCCATTTTCTTGATTTTAGATCTTGGGTTTTCAGAGAGAACCTTATGAATTAAAAAAGAAAAGAAAAATAAAACGAAGCTGATCATGAAACAACCTCCAAACCACCGTACGTAAAACATAAGCAGAGAATTAGTGGATAACTTTTATCAGGTTCCTGTTTTTAATTGAATAATAGTAAACACGAATTTCCCCTGGACCTCGACGTAAACTTAATTGTCATGAAAAAAACATATCCTGGACTTATTAACAGTTCACGGTTATAGGAATTGTGTGTGATATTGTATCAGCTATACATGTATGCTAATGACTTACCAGTTCGTCAGTCGCAGTTTGTGAACGATTCGTGCTACGTTTTCTCCACAGGATGAATACGACGTCGACAATCACAACCAAGATGAACACGACAATCCCAAGTACAACAGCAGCGATAATAGGCCCTGAATTGGAACTTGCTGGCTCAACTGCAACAACAGAGGTTTAAATAAAAACACATTCAATATAGTCCTCAAAATCAAACAATTAATGTAACTGAGCACCAATTTAAAATCTTACCTTTGATAGTCAGCGGCTCTGAAAATTCGACATTGGCCACCTAGATAATAAAGCCAAAAGAGTTTGTTAAGAGCTTTGAAATAAATGTGACAACAATAATATTTCGAGACCAAAAAAACTATCAAGGTAGAAAAAAAATCTTGTTGTCAATGGTTACGGACCTCCGGTATAACAACAAAAATTCAAATCCTAAAAATAAATCAATTGATGTGAGATTCAAATTTCCAGTCTCAGGAAAACTCATTCCAATCTGGAGCATGGAATGAAAGCCAATTTGCCGAATAACTTCAGGCAAAATGACTTGTAGTCAAAGGTTGTGTGTTTGGGAGAGCAATTGAAGACAGTTCTAGTTTGTGACCCTAACCCCTTGTGTGAAGAATACTACTACATTGGGGAATTCAGGACCAGTCGGCAAAAAATGTATATTCTAATTTTCTTTTAAAACAGAAGCACTGACGTATCAAAGCACGTACCGATTCGTTGCCCTTACTGACAGACCCAACACGAATGTTGTACACAGCACCCATCTGCAGCGGAGCGTTATAGTAACCACCGTACATTTTGGTGTCCCCCACTACAAATGTGTCGGGCACGCCCCCTTTGGGGAGTTCCGCTGCTATGTAGTCATTGGGGGAATCCTCGAAATGACTTGGAATAAGAACATCTCTCCTGGTCACTGATGAAGACCTGGTTTTCTTGACATGAACGACGTACGATCTGCAGTATATGGACGATAAGCTTAATTTGTTACATTTTATACAATAACTCAAAATGGGTCATACATGTTTTATCAGCAAATATTGTATATTGATGGCACATACTGTAAAATCAAAATTGCAAACTTCAATAAAGTTTTCTAGAGGAAAAGAGACCAATGAAGATATTCATTAACGTTAACAATGTCGATTTCTGAAATTCACACCTCTGGAGAAAATTGAGGTGACATTATTCTAAAATTGCACAACATCTGTCCTTGTTTGAATTTTGGTTAAATTTAAATGGATGATGAGAAGTAGTTCGTTCTTATTTTGCAAGATAAGTGTTACACAATATTAACATATTTATTTTATTAACATTTTGATTTTATTAGCATTTGATCCATTCAAATAAACTGAATGTAGTCCTGTATTGTACTCACTCAATGAAGTCATCACCAGATACTGCGGTAGTTATACCAATAGTGACGGTAGTATCTGTGGTGTCTCCTTGGTATGAAATCGGTTGAGGTGGTGCGGGAAGATCTATGGCACAGTAGAATTGAAACAATCGTTAAAATCTACAAGATTAACAGTGGAGAACGATTTCAACTATAAAATCTATGGAGAACCATACGCAAAAAAGTTAATGACAATTAACGCCCTAAGTTGTTAGGCTTTTGCATACTATGAGATTGAATCTGTTGGTATGGCTTGTTTCTTCCACCGTTATGGCAAAATATCATTGGCTGTTACATGTACAACATAAGTGCATTGCCTTACCTGATTGTGGTTTGGTATAAACTTCCAAGACTGTGTCACGTCCTATGAACAACTGATTCTCCGCTGCCACTCTGAACTCGTACTTTGTTCCAGGCTCCAGATTGTCTTTCACAAATGGCGGACTCTCCACTTCATTCCTTTCGTATTCGTCAGGTGCAGTGAAACCAGGCTGATGAGGCTTGGCTGTCGCTCGGTACTCGAACTGTGATGTTTAAATGGAGGGTTTTGATGAAAAAGAAATAACGTTTATTATGCCAAATAATGCATTCGATGAGATAGTGTATATTAAAGGCAGGGGATTTATTATTGCTCTATATCAACCTCAGCAAAATAACTTTGAAAGGTTAAAAAGGCAGTAAGAGCGATTTCATGGAAGTACTGATTTACTTTAAATCTCTTTTACATATTAGCGAGACTTATACCTTGCTAAGAATAGAACAGGCCCCTACTGTATGTTACTACCTCACTACCTTTTACGTACGTGTTAATTTTAATACTGTAACACAGAGTTGGCTAGTCTGTAATAGAAAAGTCACTTTCTAAACGTTTAACTCTGTAAATCAGACTAGCTTATGTCCCTCACCAACATGGTACATGTATAGAATATAAGTAAGGTCTCCATACGTACGACCAAAGTGATTTTTATTCATTTCCACCAAGTTACCACCAGGTTAAAGCTTATTGTCCGAACTGTTTAGCATTCTGAATCACCCGTTTGACATTTCTGCGATCTCGGAACACATGTACTAGGCTTGACTAGCGTTGTCTGCTTTGCTACTAATGAGAAATAAAAAAGACGTACTATGTATCTTTGTATTTGTCCATTAGGATTTAGCGGTGGTTCCCAGTCCAAGGTGACTGTTGAATCAGACCTGTCTGTCCAATGAAGATTCTGGATAGGTCCAGGTTCTGTAAACAAAACAAAAATATTGACATTGATTGAGCTTTAAATGTTTAAAGTTTAATCTGTTCTTCCTGAAGTACCGTACTAGTGCAGCATACAGTCCTGAATTGGATTTAGGCATCTACCAATTGGTTAATTAGGCCAAGTCCAAATATCGTGTCAAGAGCATTTGTCTAGAACTTGGCAACAACAAATACAGACGAGATTGTCCTGATCACAGACATTTAAAGCCATAGCTGATGGTTTCTTTTTTATCAGACAAAATCAAATGTGTTAAAGTATAGGGCGTACAAAATGCCTGATATGAGCCACTGATACCTCGTATTCTGGTCACTGCAGTGACTTCATTACTCCAGGGTCCTACACCAACCGACGTCTCTGCTTGCACCTGACAATAAGATATCAAACGTTTCAATTCTTCCCCTCTCAATGCGAATCAACAAGAAACGAACCGAGCAATTTGATGTCGAGTCGATAAATGTAAGCCACATGTTGTTTCCGGGTGGTCAGCATGTTTGATCTTATATTATATACCAATCTGGGCAGTCGGGCACACTATCTAGACCTCTTTCAATGCCGAAAGCATAGTGCTAGCTGCTGAGCGGTTGTTTGTACAGTATTGTAGCTAGTACACTGGTTTTAACAATTGAAGGGGCCTCCTTGGGTGTACAGTGATTACTTGCCCGGGTTCATTAGTATATATGCAATGATTAAGCAATTACATTTAAACCGTAAGCGTAACAGACACATCAGACACCAAAAAGTATTGAACATACCCGCACGAAGTATGTCACATTCGTTTCGAGGCCCGTTATCTCATGCATCAAATGCACCACGTCGTTAATAACCGTTGGGTTTCCTGACTGTCCACTCCTCCAGTACCTAATATTGTAATGGATGATGATTCCTTGTGGAGGGTCGGGCTCTGACCACTGGAGAGTGATGGATACGTCATCAACGTTCTTAATTACGACATTCAAAGGTACTGTGGGCTCTGTTGAAAATTGTTCAAACAAGTATCTAAGCGTAAGTGCAAGTATCGAAAATCTTAGAAATGACGAAAGGCAGTAGTTCGATCTCATAATATGGAAATTTGATTGAGGTCTGGATATTTGTAAGCAGTGCTTACTTGCTTCAGCAGTTCTCTGAACAACAACGTCACTGTAAGGACCTGCCCCAGCAATGGTGTTTGCGGAAACTTGAAAACTGTAATTTGTGAAGGGGATTAAGCCATCTATCTCAACTTGTTCGTCTGTTGATACATCTAAGATGAGTTGTGACCCTGGTCCACTCAGCTTGTACATATAGCCTGTGATGATGCCACCTCGGCTTCCACACGCTGGCTGACTCCAGGAGAAAGTCAGGCTGCGTTTTGATGTTGAAGTGACGGTAACTTGCTGTGGTGGTGCAGATGGCGCTAAAGGAAAACAAATGAAAAATATCAATTAAATTTAAGTGAGTTAATCCCAAATGGCATGGATGAGGGTGTAAAGGTGTGGGTTAATGACTAAGGGATATAGTCTTACCTTTAGTGCCGGTTACAACACTTAGTTGAGCTATTGGTCCGGAGCTTCCATCCACGTAGGCTTGGACTCGTATCTCGTACATCGAATTGGCAAACAGACCAGGTATCACGGTCGAATTGGTTCCAGAACACATGCAGTGCTGGGTGAAGTTTAGTGGGTTAATGGGTAGGCAACCATCTTTGTTTTGCAGTGCATATTGGACGGAGTAATTTGCACAGTACACCTCACGCCAGCTGAGTGTGACACTGGCAGAATCGTAAGAAGTCACCACCACAGGGGAAACGGAAGGATCTGGAAAAAAAGAGAGACAACCAAAGGAGCGTTTAATCGCAGGTTGTCTTAAATTATCTTTGAGCGCTTACAGCTAATGAGCATATAGCAACATTGCTGTATTTAATTATGGATGTGAGGAAAAGTGGTTCGATCTACTCACTATCATATTTTAGTGTGGTACCAGATGTCGACACTTCGGGTCCTCGCGCAGCATTGTACTGAGGGCGAATGTACACCATATAGGTTGAACTAGATATCAAACCAGTGATGACATGACTGGTAGTTTGACCATCGAGTGGACCTGGAAGTGATACCCGCTGTGGAGATTCAATCTCTTCACATTGGCCTCTGTTTGTCAATGCATATTCCAGTATGTAGCCAGAGACACATGGATCTGGTTGCCAGGAAACTTGGAGTTGATGGGGATCGATTGGCATCACTTTTAGTCCCAAAACGACATTGTCAGCTGCAATTGAAAAAAAAGGACATAATAAGGACTGGGATCAAATATAATGTGTCCGCGAAGTTTATATTCATGTAAAGGTTGAAGCAGTTTTACTGAAAAAAGTAATATTGTACATGCTTATTCCTTGTAAGATGAGGCCTCTTAATTCTTTCCTTCCCACTACTCTCTATGTTTTGTTTGCGCTTTGTTTGTTGTATCCATCGCTTTCAGTCGAGAGGGTACAATGTGATAATCATCTCCCCTATTGATGCTTCTGTTGTTTTCTTAACTTTCCTATATCCTATATTCTTTCTTCAATATGACGTCTGCTCGGATTAATAAGCGGTTGGAGTAGCCTATAGTCAATAAAAGGAAGTTTCAATGAACTTACTTGAACACTGGCAGTTACTCCCGAAATATGGTGGTATGCAATCTGGAAAGAAAGATAACAGACTATTAAAATAGGTAGTTTAGTTTATCAGGATAACATATTTAAATTTGTACAAATCCTACTGAATGTTACTCTCAATTTGCATTTTCAAACTATATAATTCCTGCAACAAGCTGTTTTGCAATACAAATCTACATTCTCCCGTATCCTTCTCGCAGGAATCTCCAGATGGACAGTGACATGTCTGCTTACAGTCGGCTCCATACTTCCCCGCACTACATTCTAGAGTGAAAACAAAAAAAAATATTCATGAAAAGAAAAAAACCCGGGGGACGAATCAGCAAGGCTCAACGCCGACTATTTGGCAAGACTCTGATTTCAAACTTATCCACTCAAGGAAATCTTTAGACCCCGGGTATATAACTACCAAAGAGCACCAAATCAGACAAGAAATACTTTGCAAGAGTTTGCTAATTCCATACCTTGCGTGCAGTCTAGTCCCATATACCCAGCAGCACAGGAGCATCCGTAAGGATCAGGAAGACAAAACAAACGACCCCGGCAAGCGTCGTTGTGTGGATCAGTGCTATCAGAACAGGTATGGCTAGCATTCTGGCCGAAGACGTGACGCCCGTGAACTGAATGAAAGAGAATGACACAATTAACATAATTTGAAAATATGTTTAATCAAACCAACAGAGTTGTTCTGCACAAAAAAGTGTACCATACCAAATAAGAGGATGAAGAATGTTACCTTGATGACAATATTCTCCACTGAATCCTGGAGCACAGATACACGTTCCCGTCTTGTCATCACATATACCTCCATTGTAGCATCGACGACAGGTGTTTTGACATGAATCCTGGCCCCACATACCCGCAGCACAACCTGTTCACAGAATTATCGCAATAATGATATTTGGAAAACAAGACCTTATAAGTTGAGGCAGTTATAGGCAGAAATGTGAAAGACATACCTCTCACAATAAGTCTCATGAATCCATGAAGCTGTTGACTTTCTTGGCCAGAGACGAAGCAGCTGTATATTCCTCCATCAGCTTCACCGACATTACTGATAGACACACTAAGCTGGTCGTTCCATGCTGTGATGACGTCACCGCCACTATGCCTCCATCTGTAGTTACTGTTAGCAGGTGAATTCACATTCTCCATCTGTAGTGTCACCGACTCTCCGATGTTGGTAATCTGTGTTCGCTGTGTAGGTCGTGTATAGACTGTGCTGTCTGCAATGAAATCACAAATCATAGCAATAATCACTGATAATCATGACAACTAATAGAGAAAGCGGAAAGCTTCCCTAGCCCTTAATCTATGAATACAGCTCTGTGAAATAAAGGTACGACAAAGAGAGGGCAAAATTATACGTTAATTTCAAATGAAACGAAAATGAAAGTCAAGAGGTGATTTCAGATTACGGCGGTGAGCCTCCATCAGCTTACCGTCTTTGTTCAATAAGATTGTCTGTATCCTGGTAACTGTCTCATTTTTGACAGCTAGAGCGTAGAAGACACCCGTTCGGTCAATCCCAGCTGATTCAGGTAACGTACTGGACAGTGTAACTGCACATATCGTCTGTGGATCATCCATAACCATCGATCCTGCTGGTAGGTCGACATTGCTACCTCCTGTGGTCAGTTGTCTGCCGAAGATGATCCCAGCTGAGGCATAGTTAGGACCCTTGTAAGCTTGGATGACTGCATTGTCGTCTCCAGTCTGGCCAAGACGAGCGGGGTTGGCCACCAGAGTAAAATCCACACCGATTTCTGGGTAGTAAATTCATGCATAAAATATTTAAACTTTGCCGTTAGTATGCTGCTGTGGGACAAAGAAAGCGCGCGTGAAACTATTTCTCCAAATAAGAAAAAAATATGTCATGGAATATTTCTTGGAATGTTTTAGCAAGAAACGTTTGAATGCTAAAAAATGCAAATACAATATGTAGATTTTACTGATAACCTTTACTTTTATTCAATACAAGTGTTGCTAAAAACACGAATAATTATCATTTTAATTGATCAGCAACTTGTAATTAACACGTGACTTATATTATAACTGACAGATGTGAAGAGAGCTCTGCAGCAACCGGAAAAGTCAATCAATTTATTTTCAGTGAAATGTGTTTTAATAATGTCGCCCACACAATGAAATTTGCCGGGAAAGCTCGCAAATAGTATTTACTTTGATTGATCACCAACAATGTTAACTTCCACCGAAGAGAATTTTGTTTATGAAAGTAGAGAATACTTAATCTCAAAAACCTTAAACAAATTATGCAGTTTACGGATCACCTCTGAATTTACCTCCGACTCTTGTAGTATCCTCAGTGTCTTGGATTTCCTCCACCATGACTTCAGCTATGTGCAGAAAGTCTTGTCTAGGTCGATCCACACTAACGTATCGGGCGGAGACGACAGGGTCCACTATGAAGTCAATGTCTATGCCTAGGGCTTGAGACTCGGTGATTGGAGAGCCTATCATTGTGTTCTGGTAAATGTCCGAACTCACACCAGCTCGCACTACGGCATCTCTCAATCGTCGAGCTGCAAATTAATTTAAAACCATCAAATATTTAAAGTATTTCCTCTTCATGAGTCTCCATAATATATGCCTATCGGTGGTTGCAGATCCAAGTCCTAATCTCGTGGGCCAGCAAACACAATTGATCTGCATTAGCTTTCAGAATTATTAATTAATACTAACAAAATAGTTTCATTTCACTTTTTGAAATTTCGCAAATTAAAATTGCTTCTACAAAAGTAGGAAACCAACAATGTGCCAATCCGGCTAAAGAATTGACGAACGTGTCTCACCTTTTGTACACAATTCTACATAGAACATGATATCACGATCACCCCATGTTTGAAATAAAAAAGTAAATCCCAGATTCATAAACTACGATTGAAACTGTTTTCCGCGCCTGAAACTGTAGAATACTTACCACATGTGGCGCAATGATTCGTGTTGATGACTGTAATTTTCTTCAAGCAGTAGATAGCCTCAAGGTCTACTTTCCACCATTGATTCGGGGCTTCAACTATAACATCAAATAGTCATTTTATGCAGATTCAAATTTCCGTTTCCTCAATTGTAACATACTAGCAGTGGCGTAGCAAGGAATTTTTCAGTGGGGGGCCTGGGGGATGGGGGATGGAACATTTCATGGTGGCGTCATGTGGATCAATGATGTTTGGTTTAAGAACTCAAAATCTCAGCGGGGGCGACAGGGGGGACAAGGTTTCATGGGGGGCGGGGCTGTCGCCCCCCAGCGCCCCCCTCCTGGCTACGCCACTGCATACTAGCTCTGAAAAAAAAACAACCAGTGGAAATGTTCAAGCCGTTTAAATGTATACCAGGTATTTGCCAGCAATGAATACACATTCATAATACATGTACATCTTTTGCCACAATAGCGTCACTTTAAACATGCATTAGGCCCGCAGCTTTGGGACGCGAATGCCGCACAGAGGAAGGAATCTTTATCTCTCTCAGTGCCCGCGACATTTCAAAAGTTTAACCCTAAAGTGCCCAACTTCGAGCTTTTTTTTAATTATTCAAAATTCTATAAAAAAAAAGTAAATAAGTTGTAATCACCAAAGCATGAGTATAGATGAATAAAATAAGTTTTTTTTAAAGATAGAAGTAATTCTTCCATTCCCAAAGTTGATGCACACAATTAATCTCAAATGAATTATTGCAGATAGCTTGCAATGTTCATTTAAATATCGAGATATATACACAGTAGGGTTTTGCGAAATGATAAAGTTTTTCCTTCCCCCCTTTCTGTATCACTATATGTCACAGGAAAACCTGCAGAATCTGGTCTTGTACGATGGACATGTACATGCGGCGCCCGTACGTGTACATAGTACCGTACGTCGTACTTGCGTACATGTACTTCAACGTCGTTAATTGTCCAATCACAAAATGGCAACAAGGCTACGACTATTGCGCAGTTCGGTTTATGGGCGCCGCCATTTTGTCAACAAATCGAAACTCAGTGTGACGACCTCTCACAAGAACTCGAATATGAATATAAATACAGGTCGTACATGCACGAAAATGGTACCATTAGAAAGAGCGAGAGCGCCCCCTTTTGATAAAATGTTTACTCTACCTAGTACATTTACGAGGTTTGGCGATTTTAAGCACGAACATTACCTCGTACATGTACGAGGTTGGCGCTTTTGGACTAACAAAGATACCTCGTACATGTACGAGTTTGGCACTGCATTAATAACCAAAAAAGTAAGAGGGGAAATTGCACCCGGTTTTGTATTTCTGACCTATTTATGTTCTGTTGTAATTGCTAAGATTTAGCCATTAAACCACAAAGGGGGAACATACCAGAGTCATTTAAAAAATCACCTTGAAGTACGAACGTGCCAGGATTTAAACCAGCGTTCGCAAAAAAATCTATGAACATTAATCTTAACTTGGCAACCAGCGGGGGGAGAAATGTGCGACTTTTTATGAAAAATCATGTAGTTACATTTGTCCAAGTTAAGAGAGAGTCTATTGGCTTGGAGCCAGGTGGCAACATTACCCATTTCAATGTTGATGAAATTAACGATGGAAGCAAGAGTAGCATTGTCGTCAGAACAAAAACATTGGTGTCATCGGCAAACACAATAAACGAAAGAAACTTAGATGAATAACAAACATCATTTATGTACAAAGAAAACAACAACGGCCCTAGAAGTGATCCTTGGGGTACTCCACAAGTAACAGTGTCGGTAGCAGAGGTAGAACAACCAATTCTGGTAAACTGAACTCTGTTGCAGAGATATCTAGTAAACCAGTCTAGCGGAGTGCCCCTTATACCGTAGTAACCTAATTTATGTAAAAGGATGTCATGATTTATCGTGTCAAAGGCTTTGGAGAGGTCTAAAAAAATGCCTACAGAACTGGAATTAGTCTCAAAATTTTAGTGATTTTATTGACCATATCAATAAGTGCCATATCAGTAGAGTGGTTGCTTCTAAACCCGTACTGTCCATCGAATAAAATGTTGAATTTGTTTAAGAAGGCACTTGTTCTAATGTAGACAATTTTTTCGAGTATTTTTGAAAAAAAACTGACAACACGGATATGGGCCTATAGTTAACCAGTTCACAATGATCACCTTTTTTGAAGATGGGAGTCACCCTAGCTGTTTTAAGTTTGTCAGGAAAGACACCTTTGGAAAGAGACAAGTTAAAGAGATGACACAATGGAAGGCTGACATACCCAATGACAGATTTTAGCACATCTGGGCTGATCTCATCGTACCCCGAGCTCTTACCATTCTTCACAGAGTTAACAATGTCACATATTTCCTTTTGATAAGTCGGATAAAGGTACATGGAATCAGTGTGACAGCCTTTCAAATAATGGTCAAAAGCTACGTTGGACTGAGGTATAGAGCTGCTCAAAGATGGGCCAATGCCGGTTAAGTAATTGTTAAATGCAGTGGCGATCTCGTCAGGGTTGGTAGTCGGCCTTCCATTGTGGTTAATCTTCTTTATCTTCGTACAATTGGTAGACGCATTCTTGTTGATAATAGTTTTGATAACGCTCCAGGTTTTCTTAACATTGTTCTTGGCATTGTTAAATTCGTCAGTGTAGTAATTAATTTTACAATTCTTGATCAATGTATTAAGTTGATTGCGATACAGGATGAATTTGCTTTTGTTAGACTCTGAGGGGTGATTAAGCATTTTTTTCGTACAGTCTATGCTTATGTTTAACAGATTTAATCAACCCAGCGGTCATCCAGCTTTTTTTTTACGAACAACATTAGCTTTAACTTTCTTGGCTGGGAAACACTTGTCGTAAAGTTGAGAAAATGTTGAATGGAACAAATTGAAAGCACCATTAGGATCCTCGTTGGATAGTACAGAGTTCCAGTTAACTTTGCTCAATTCATTAGAAAAAGAGGCAATATTACAAGTATTGATCTCCCTCCTCACATACTGTTTAGATCTCGTTGGAGTTTGGTGAGTATTGAAGGTAGATATTTGAAACACTGGCAAATGATCAGTAATGTCAGCAAACAAGATTCCACTGGAAATATTGCAATCAATATTGTTAGAGAAGATGTTGTCAATAAGAGTAGCAGTGGTTTCCGTGATCCGGGTAGGTTTGTTTATTAATGGTATTTGGTAGTTGCTAAACAAGCTGTTCACAAAGTCATGAGTGGCCTGATGCGATTCATATTGCAGAAGATCTATGTTAAAATCGCCCATTAAAAAGGTGAGTTTGTCTTCCTGATTGATTGAATGTAGAAGGCCATCAAAACATTCAATGAAATCATCTTGGTCGACTGAAGGTGGCATGTATAACACCCCTGCAATGATATTTTTGCGACCTGGAGAAGGTATTTCGATAAAAAAAAGTGACTCACAGATATCACTGTTTATAGATAAGTCATCCCTCGTTTTAAAATTAAGCGAATTATGAACATACAAAGCAACTCATCCAGCTCTTTTGTCAGCTATATTTTTACCAAGAAAACTGTAACCTATTAGTTCGTATGATGGACTATCTTTGTGGAGCCAGGTTTCGGTAAAACCAAGAGCTGAAAAGCCAATGTTCAGAAGACTAAGATAGTCACCAATGACATCGAAGTTGTTGTAAAAGCTTCTAGCATTCAAATGAAAGGTAGAGAACTTGCTTTGTTTAACATCTTTGTCATACATTGCATTAAACTGATCACAGAATAAGTAGTCAGATGGGTGATTGTGCATGTCAGAGAAAAAGTTTGCATCAGGATCAATATCAGAGTTGCCACCAAATTGGTTGTTAAAAATGAGCGGATTGAAGTGCATATCTAAGAGTGGGATATGTGGGAAGGAAGTATTTGGAAATCTATCTGCCCTTTAAGGATAACGCAAATGAGTTTGAAATTTCAATAAGAACAAAGGAGAACAAAAATAAGCAAACAAAGATATTCTCCAAAAGGCTATGTGTTGGGGATGTCCCTCCTTTATTTGTATTTCCTCAAAAAGGACCATGGCGAGCGCAAAGCCCTAACGTCGTTGGGTCCGGGCCCGCTTGATGCCCAGGGAAATTTTGGACTCAAGAACCTTCGTTGTGAAACAGAGCAAATGTCTCATGGCTTTAGTCAGTTTTTGAGAGCATTTTTTAAGGGTTTACCATTGTATGCCGTCATATATAGGCCTACGTGCACGAACCAGTGGGACGTGTTTCCACTCGCTGTGGGCCCTGTAGATGTTTTAACCATTTATAAATGTGTTTTGCGTTTGGATGGAATTAATTTTGTTAAGCATTAGCTTTGCAGTGAAATGGTAAATGAATCAGTTTCAATCAAATATTGGCATACAACGTTTAGTTGAGAGTGGGTAAAGCAGAAACAAGTGGGTAAGGGTGGTGACAAATGATACGATATCTCTCCCCTGCTTGTAATAGTAAGGGAGTACCTTCCCCCACCCCCCGTCCCCACCCCGATAAACACAAATAATGACACGAGTTTATTTATCAACAAAGAAGGACATCCCTTTTGAAAGAAAATAACATTTACTTGTGTGTGTTATGGTGTTTCGATCGCCATCTACTGCATTCTCCGCACGCTCCTCATAGGCATAAGTTGTACTCTGATTGGTCGGCTTGTTCTGCAGATTGAGGGCCAGACCTGTGTTAAATGATATTATTAAACAAACAGTGTCCATACTTTCAATTTACATATCAGAATGCATTTTAAACCCCACCACACGAAGGCAGCTTAGGACAGTATCAAGGCGATTGAGCAGAAAATATGTGAAATGCAATTTGTATTTGGTTAGATTTGTTTTGGAGTGACGTTTTGTCGTTTCAGATTTATGTGTGACATGAAACTATTAACCAAGTCGCAATCCTTCATTTTGTGGAGTCACAGAATGCGTTCTTACCACACTCTGGAAATATGCTGTAAAACATCAAGCTGACCTTAGCTTTAAGAGGTGGATTGCAAATTCGTTTTGTTTTTTAAACTCAATTAGTTTGTACTGAACGAATCGTGGCCGCGCTGTAGGTGCTAGATGCGGGCAAATTTAAAACAGGTCGCTAAATAAATCACGCAGTTATATGGAGCATTAATAATACATGGAGTGTTGTACATGCATGTCTTAATAACCATTCCCGAATCAGACGGCAGATTGTGGGAAAGAATCAGGTTTTTCTTTATAACAAAACAACTACTATTGAACAGCAACAGCCTTTATTTAGTACTTCCTTATTTTTGAAGGATAGTTTACTTAAAATGGCATTATAAATAATTGGAAGATTAACGAAAACTACATGCCATTGAACAAAAAAAAAATAGAACGTGTTTACATTTCCCCAGAAACAAGGATCTTGTGTCTTTTGTGAAACTTAACTGTTATTCACCGATTGTGGCAACAACTCTACGCCAAATTACATGTTTGCCCAAATAAAATCCAGAATGACGTCAATGTCTGACACTGTTCATTTCCTTGATGATCAAACTTACCTCCTGTGTGAGTGAGGAGCAGAAACAGAAGCAGTGGAAAGATGGTAAAGTGTCGATAGACTCCACGTTGAGACGCCATGTCTGGTTTTATCCCTTGGAAAATGTTCTGACGACAGGGATGACTCTAACCTGTTCAGTCCTATACAGTTCATGCAAGCCTTATACTTCACCTGCACTGGTACATGTACTTCCTTGTGTATCGCCCAACAAACTGGAACCTTGGTGTCAATTTATTTCCTCCTGCCAATTCAAATGACTGTTTATAATAGAAAAGGCCAGACTTTACACCGTACAGAAATGGTTATATTTACAGAGTACTTTTCGATAACTCATAAGTACAGTGCAGCTTCAAATACACATTCACATCACAAGCGCATTTAGTTTGCACTGTTGATATTAAACTTAGGTGAAGTAAAAAAAAACAAACATGTTTCTCTTCCCCGCCCGCTTCCTTTTTGAAGGCTGCCTGGATTTTGTTATCATTTTTTATTTTTGAAAAATGCAGTAAAAAACATCGGAAAAGTCCAATGTTAAAGCAAATGCATCTAAAACTGTTCATTGTAGACCAATACAACTCTAAATGACACTGTAAATATGTTCAGTTCTCTTGTCCAACTTGACTTTCATTTTAAACGTGTCTTTGAACAATGGAAACACCAACGGTTGCAGGAAATTTTGAAATGGTGGCCATCTTGAAAAAAAAATAAAAACTAAAAAGCCCCTCTTCCTCCTTTTTTCAAAAACCCGGACGAGAAACATGTTTTTCCTATTCGGCCTTATGGAATATAAAATTATAGCCTAGCACTATGGTACTTCACTGGGATCCCGGTAAGACCGGGAACTATTATTATATTCCGACGATAGCGCATCCAGGTTTCAGGTTCAGGGTACCGGTTGTAAAGTGCTGCGACGCTTTCAATAAATAAAAAAAAATTGCAAAACTTCGCCAGGAGACAAGTTAACTTTTAACAGGACATTCGTGCTCGATTGAATATTCAGTATTTATTAATTAATTTATTCGCATATATATCTGTGACGTATTTAGGGTTGAACTTGTGAGGGAGCACCTGAAGGTGCACACATTTGTCAATGGGGGCACGGATATCCACTGGGGAACACGATTCCCCCAACCCTCGCCTCCCCCTGCCCCCTCCCACCTCCCCTGTGCCCCTTCCTCTCTCCCTGCCTTGTACGCCACTGATATACATACTCAATGTAATATTAAGTTAGAATACAGAACAGGTCGGACAGGCCCCAAGTCTAGGTTGAGTCATCGTGTAATTTTCGATTAAATAAATACTGCATTGGACTACTTGAACTGTGTATTTTTACAACTACTTCCTGGTTGAAATGTTAGGAAGTCATTTTATCCCCTTTGACCTAAAGCTGGAATGAACACATCCGTTTGTGTTTCGTCTTCATTTCATTTCAGAGTTTCGTTATGATCCGGAAACCACACACATAAAACACTTCTTGATATTCAGATCCTTCTTTTTATAGAAACGGATTTTAACTGTTCTTTATAAAGGACCATAAGTGTTTATAAAGATTTTAGGAATAAAGGTTCAACGAGTAGCGTGATTCCATTGATCTGATGAGCTCCCATTGACAATAACAGTCATGATTACAGCATAGCAAAATACATCACCGATTTCTGCATCAATTTCAGTATCGAAAAATCTACTAAACCATCAATTAGAGACTTAATTCCTTCCCCAAAAGCCGAGAAAAGTCTTCGGGTTGCGCNCCCACACACACATCTTTGCATATAAACACCGGGCAATCGTGGACCCACTATTTTTCCTAGTTCTAATTCATTCCTTACTCTAAAGGAGGGCGCTATTTGTTTGGGGTAAAATCTTTTGTAGGACACCCTGTTACTAAGTCTGCCATATTATTTCAAAGTATCTTACGCAGATCAATTAGATCAGTCGACGACAGACCATCCGTTGTAAAAGGAAACCCGGCATCCGAACAAACAACAAATTAAAAAGGGGGGAGGGGAGGCCTCACACCATCTTCCTATGATGGACATGACGTCTTTGACGTATTTCCCCTTTTTTTGGCCGCAAAAGGTTTCATGAACACAGAAGCGTCGCCAGACAACTTTGAAGGGGGGAGGCTTATGACATATTCGCCGACGGACCATCAGTGCTAAACGGACACCCAGCATCCGAAAAAAAATTATAAGGGGAGGGGGAGGCCAAAAATCGGACATTAAGGGGTGTACTTCACCGGTGTACCGTGAATGTAGGACTCTATGGAATACGGACTCATCGGTAGCATTGCGCATGCCTAAGTGGTGATGATTAGGAGAGCGACCGGTCACGCGAGAGGGTTTAATCAAGGATTCCGATTTTCTTAAGAGTCCGATTTTCATATGACACCGATGTATGTTAACGGGGCAAAACGGGGGTGTCACACCCCAACCCATCCGCACCCACAGTGACTTGTAATAACCATACACTTGACTTGAAAATACAATACGTTAATTTTATTTACCTAATTGTTACTCTGTGTAGTTTCAAACCAAACACAAACAAAACCGATTACCATAGGCATTTATTTTTATATTTTTTTTACCAGTTACTTCCTGAATGAAATATTATCAATATCAGTGCGCCCTCTTTTGCTTTGTTTTCATTTTCAGATTTGTTATCGAGTAAAACCTCACACATGTTATACAGCTGGGTTTTCACATCCTTTCCATCCAATTGGATTTTAAGCCGCATATTTACTCTTGAATGTCATTATTCCCATGTTAGAAGTATTATCAGCATCAACATACACTGTAAGATGTTGAAGAGTATCTAGGACGATTCCAATGTTACAAGAAGTCCGTATTGTCCATTTTCATCAAAAACTCGATGATGAAATTTGTAAGTATCAATTCAAATGCATATTAGTCTACTAAACCATGGAAACTGTGCAGGGAAAAGGTTTGCGGATAAACAATTTTTACAGTGTTGTTTTCTGTTTGCAACATACCAAAACAAAATTTAAACCGTATATAATAAGTGTATTTTATCGTACACAAATGTGGACTTGATTTAATGAATTACTGCAAAATATGTACACACTTTACTAACGTTTGCAAAGTTACTAACGTATCCGGCGTGACGTATCTAGTGGGCTTCTTTGAGAATCGTGCTGTTCGTAATATCAGTAAACATCGACTGATTTGTCCTGGCTTCAGTTCACGTCAGACTGAGAGTAACTATGCATGCATGTCTCTATAGCAACCTTTTCGATACAAATGTTTACACAACTAGCGTCTGAGTAATCCTCAATAGTGTAAAAAATACACGACAAAAACTAAGTGGCTTTTCAAAACAAATTTAAATTAAAAAAACGAGGTTTCCCGACCGGATGTGTTTTGAAGGAAGCCTTAAAGATAGAAAACTTTAAAAGAAAGGAGTTCAAGTTAAGAAATGTGATAAAAAATAGATCAAATTGAAGTGTTGAAAAATACTTCCGAAATCTTCAAATCAGTGTCATCCCTATTCCGCTCGTCAGTGATGCCATGATGTTTGTTTGAATTTAAAAACAAGATTTCTCCTTCTCAAACCAAGATGTTGTCGTCTGTGTCAATTGTTATAAATTTGCTTTAATATAAAGTTACACGATTTGTACATTAGCGCTTTATACGTTACTGTGGAATATGACTGAGTAATGATATTGTATTACAAAAAAAATATCTAAATATAATTTTACGGCTATTAATGTTTTGTCTTTTTCTTTTCGATGTAATGATATTGTATTACAAGAAAATAACTTGATATAATTTTCGGGTTTTATAATATTTATTTGTTTCTTTTGTTTTGTTAAAAATAAATGCATTGTAAGTTTAACGATAACTCAATTTAACTAAAATGGGACCTTTATGTACATATCTTGGATAAAAAAAGTTTTTAATACACAGTATATAATTTTTGTGTACCCCTGTTGAGTTTTCTTTGGAATTGAAGTTAAAAACGCAAACATCAAAGTGGGACATTAAATAACACAGCGAAGTATTAGTATCGCGTAAAATCATTGGTATGAGCACATCGTCCATGATTTGCACTGAAATTTAAAATAACAGAACAATGTTTCCTTAATTCTAGAAAATTCTTCATACAATTGATTAGATTTGCTTAATATCGCGCCAGCACTGGGCGATGATTGGCTGAGCTGGCATGTGAGCGATCATCACATTCATCTAGTTATCGTCAAACTCAGGCTTGATGGTGAAATTATCGTAGACAGTCGGTGACAAGTAATCCTGAAAAATCAAGGTTATAACGTACTAAAATGCATCATTGAGAACACCAGGTTATAATCCTTCAATTTAGAAAATAAAACTTAAAATTATGTTACAAATCTTATTAAGACATATCTTGTAGTATCGAGTTTTAGAAAGAGATCGACTTTGAAAAATATTGCAACTTAAAAAAGCTCTTAATCAGGGTAACGGACACATTTGACATAAGTTTCCAATTATACGTACATTTGCATCCGGATTGCAGTTCATTTCCTCCAGAATTTCGACCAGTTTTGTGAAACTGGGTCGGTTGCTAGGTTGCTCCTGCCAGCACTTCAACATCGCATTGTAACTTGGTAAAATATCGAGGAAAAAACAATTATAAACCTAGCTTGGACAGTGATCAAGTCAAACGGATAATAGAATTTCAGCCATATAAAAAGATGGCAGCAATAGACGAGCTTGTGAACTATTAGAACCCTTATTTATTAATAGTTACTTTCTCAAAATCCGGTGCAAGTTTGACTGTTTCCCAGTCAAATAGAACGATGTGTTATTACAGTATACTGATATAGGAGAATAAGCTTGTTTTCCTTATGTGGGGAAATGATTATTTGGGGTGCTTGTTGTGTTAAACCTTTGTTAATTCCCGTGCGCTAATAATAAGCAGTGCACCTGGGGCCCACTGGCAGGGGTCATGGGTCAAAGAGCGAGACGCGCTGACAAGTTGTTACAAATGTATACATTGGTGGGGGTACGGGTATGGGAAAATGCAAGGCAGAAGATTTGTGAGTGTGAGTTGTGTTGTTGTTGGTGGTCGATGGAATAAAATGAGGAGCGGTTCCTTCCAATTGAGTTAAGAAAGATTTGAGCTGACTGGAGAACCCCTTGCCTCGTTTCTTCCTTTACCGGAGACTATAAGCTTTTGGGCAGGGCGAAATATCAATCAAAATACCACTACACTTACATTTCATCAGCGCAGTTTTCCGGCTTGGGCATGCGGTATCCATCCAGCAGTCTTTCGGTCAGTGACTTGCTCTCAATACCAGGGTACGGAGTGGATCCTAAAACAATAAGTTATGAATAAGCCAGACTGCAAATTATCCATATCCTATTAATTCCATCAGAAATGGAAACATAGATACAAAAACAAACTTGCTTTGTAGCTACCGATATTTCGTGGACGTGGTCACTGTATATTTAAATTTTAAAAAGGTATATGTGTGAGTAAACTGTGTTCTGTTCAAAGTATCGTATTTGCTGCAGTAGTAGTAGACTTCAGATAAATGCTATCACTTAAAAACAAGTTGTGGAGAAACGCAAAAACACGATGAGAAATGAAGCACCTACCGTACGTCACAATCTCCCAGAGCAAGATGCCAAAGGACCACCTGGATGGTGCGATTGAAGATAAAGCAGATTAAAAACACAGGACGGACAAAGTATCTTCTCTAAAAACAATTTTAATTCCATTATAAATGCATGCCTCATCATAGGTCATAAATTAGCAGGATATAATTATTTTAATAATTTGTTTAACTTACACATCGCTCTTGGACTTGTAGACACGACGCGTCAAAGATTCGATGGCCAACCAACGAACGGGAATCCTGGTCTAATGAACAAAGAAATAACTAAAAGTTACCTAACATTTTAAATTATTTCTTTATCATGATATTGTACAAAACAATGTCGTGAAAATTTTGGAAACAAATTATTTGTTTTGAATGTTATCTTATTTTACCGAGGATTTCTGGACATAGACATCTTCTCCTCTGGATAGGCCAAAGTCAGACACTTTGGCGATCAGATCCTCAGAGAGAAGGATGTTCCGTGCTGCCAGGTCACGGTGGATTATCTAAAAACAAAATTGTCATTAATGAATTATTGCATTACAAATGTATTCCAAAGGGATATTTTATTCATTACGTCTCTGTATCCACTCAATTTTCAATCAATACCTATACACTAACAGCTAGTAAATAGGAAACAAAATTGAGTAGAAATTTTTAAAATTACAAACGATCGAACAGAATCCTCCTTTTCGTCTCCAATTAGAGTAAATATGCAGAATCTAGTTTTTACAGAACGTTAATTTAAAAAATACATACAGTTTCTCCAGTTTCGAACGTTCATTTTTGTTTATCTGTTTTGTTGAATTTGTGACTTGCCCCCGTGTTGGAAAGATGTTCCATTCCTTTGGCCACATCCAGACCAAACTTGAGCAGCATGGAGGAAGTCAGCGGCGGCACATCTTGAGAGCCAGCTGCCCCTTGCTGCTTAGGGCGAGTACTCCTCAGATAATCCCGGAGATTGCCATTTGGAAGAAACTCAAGCGCCACGTACAGAATCGCTATCAACACAATGGAAACATATTGGTGAAACTTTCAAATGTTGTTCATCGCATACTATTGTAGCGGAAAGTGTTAGGACTTCAGGGCCAGTTTATCCCTCATGCATTTGTATGGTATTCTATTGCATGAATCGTTGTGAATGTGCAAGGCAATGTGGCTGACCAGCTTAGTGTCCAGTGGAGATGCTGCTTGCATGACTTTGATTGGCCTAGGCACGTACACAAAGACAACACACACTTATGAGCCCAGGAGTGTTCAGGCTCATCGTATAGGATAAGGCCTACCCCTTAAAGCCGATGAAATGGGCTAAATTCAACGGATGTATGACAATTCTATTTAAAAAAATGGGACAAGATTGACAAGAGTTGACTGTTTTATTTATTTAAAAAAAGCTACATTCTTTAATGCAATCTGAAGACTCCAACTTTAATACATCTTTTGGGGTGTTGTGTCGTATAATGGTAAAGAAAATGTGAACAAGAAATACGGACGGAAAACAGGTTTGGTTAAATGACTACTGATGTACCTTCGTGCATGCATGCACCCAGTAGACCAACGACATTGGGATGGGGCTGAATGCCTGCCATTGTCTGTATTTCCTTCAGAAAATCATCCCGGGTAGATTCTGAAACACTCCCTGTACACAGAAATATATGTTAGATACAAATTATTGTACATTATGTAAATTTAATGATCACTGGAGGTGGTATCGTATCTTTAATTAGGTGATTTTTTTTTTACATTCACGTTTGTTTATCAGTATGAGTAACTGAAGACTAAAAATACAGTTTGGTATTGCTTTGTAAATTAATTTGAATATTAAGTTACATGTAATACAAAGAGTATTCACTATATTCGAATTTATAATATAAATACAAGTGAAAGGCTTCTTGTTATTCTAACATTTCAGACTGTCTTACCTTTCATTGTTTTGATGGCTGCTTTGGTGACTTTCCCTTTAATCTTCACGCCTCCTGCTCGTACCTCGCCAAAATTACCCTTACCGAGAATCTCATCATCGATGATCAAATTCCCCCGTTTGATTTCCAGTTTAGCCGCCCAGCTTGGAAGAAGCACGATATCCTCGTAGACAACGGGGTCGGCGTCGTCGTCATTAAGTGACTCACTTTTGTTGATTTTCGGTTTGGGGTTTTCGGAGAGAACCTTACACAATAAAAAAAAAAAAATGAAACCTAAAGCAAAGCTTAGCAGGTAAAAACCTCAAAACTACCGTCCGTAAAACATCAGCAGAGATTTAGTGTATAAGTTTAACCAGCTTTTTGTCTTTTTTTGAAAAAAACATATACGAATTTCCCTTGACCTCGACGTAACATAAATTGTCATTGGTAAATAAAATATCTTCTTGACTGATAAACAGTTCAGAGATGCTAAAAGTTCACAGGTGTTATGCCATTGTATCAGCTATACATGTTTGCTGATGACTCACCAGTTCGTCGGTCGCGGTTTGCTGTGAGCGAGCCGCACTGCGTTTTTTCCACAAGATGAATGCGGCAACGAGAAGTACAGCCAAGAGGCCAATTCCAAGTACAACAGCAGCGATAATAGGCCCTGAATTAGAACTTGGTTGCTCAACTGCATCAAAAGAGGTTTAAATCAAAATAAATAGTTCTCAAAATCAAACAATTATTGTAACTGCTAAACAATTGAAGATCTTACCTTTGATAGTCAGCGGCTCTGAAAATTCAACATTGGCCACCTAGATAATAAAGCCAAAAGACTTTGTTAAGAGCTATGAAATACATGTAACAATAATAATATTTTGATACCAAAAAAATATCAAATCCTAAAAATAAGTCAATTGAGGTGAGTTTCAAATTTCCAGTCTCAGGAAAACTCATTCCAATCTTGAACATGGAATGAAAGCCAATTTGCCGAATAACTTCAGGCACAATGACTTGTGAGTCAAAGGTTGTGTGTTTGGGGGAGTACCTTAAGACAGTTCTAGTTTGTGACCCTAACCCCTTGTGTGAAGAATACTACTAAATTGGGGAATTCAGGACCAGTCGGCAAACAAACGTATATTTCAATTTTGTTTTAAAACAGAAGCACTGACGTATCAAAGTACGTACCGATTCGTTTCCCTTACTGACAGACCCAACACGAATGTTGTACACAGCACCCGTCTGCAGCGGGGCGTTATAGTAACCACCGTACATTTTGGTGTCCCCCACTACAAATTTGTCAGGCACGCCCCCTTTGGGGAGTTCCGCTGCTATGTAGTCATTGGGGGAATCTTCGAAATGGCTTGGAATAAGAACATCTCTCCTGGTCACAGATGAAGACCTGGTCTTCTTGACATGAACGACGTACGATCTGCAGAATATGGACGATTAGCTTTATTTGGTTACATTTTATACAATAACTCAAAATGGGTCATACATGTTTTATCAGCAATTGATGGCACATACTGTAAAATCACAATTGCAAACTTCAATAAAGTTTTCAAGAGGAAAGGAGACCAATGAAGATATTCATTAACGTTAACAATGTCGATTTCTGAAATTCACACCTCTGGAGAAAATTGAGGTGACATTGTTCTTAAATTGCACAACGTCTGCCCTTGTTTGAATTTTGGTTAAATTTAAATGGATGATGAGAAGCAGTTCGTTTTTATTTTGCAAGATAAGTGTTACACAATATTAACATATTTATTTCATTAACATTTTGATTTTTTGAGCATTTGATGCATTCCAACAAACTGAATGCAGTCCTGTGTAGTACTCACTCAATGAAGTCATCACCAGATACTGCGGTAGTTATACCAATAGTGACGGTAGTATCTGTGGCGTCTCCTTGGTATGAAATCGGTTGAGGCGGTGCAGGCAGATCTATGGCACAGTAGAATTGAAATAATCGTTAAAATCTACAATATTAACAGTGGAGAACGATTTCAACTATAAAATCTATGGAGAACCATACTTGTTGGATTTTACCATTTTCCATCATAAATGTGCGCAAATAATTAATGACAATCAACGCCCTAATTGTTAGGCTTTTTCATACTATGAGATTGAATCTGTTTGTATGGTTGTTTCTTCCACTGTTATGGCAAAATATTATTCGTTATTACATGAACAACATAATTGCATTGCCTTACCTGATTGTGGTTTGGTATAAACTTCCAAGACTGTGTCACGTCCTATGAACAACTGATTCTCCGCTGCCACTCTGAACTCATACTTTGTACCAGGCTCCAGATTGTCTTTCACAAATGGCGGACTCTCCACTTCATTCCTTTCGTATTCGTCAGGTGCAGTGAAACCAGGCTGATGAGGCTTGTCTGTCGCTCGGTACTCAACCTGTCATTTTAAATGTAGGATTTTGATGAAAAAGAAGTCATGTATATTATGCCAAATATCCATTCGAGATATTGTACATTAAAGGCGGGGGATTTATTGTTGCTCTATATTACCCTCAGCAAAATAGCTTCGAAAGGTTAAAAAGGCAGTTTAACGGTGATTTCATGGATGTACGGATTTACTTTAAATGGCTTTTACATATTACGATATTCCTTGCTATAATAGAATAGGCCTCTAATGTTACTACCTAACTAACTTGTGCGTACATGTACGTGTTAACATTTAATACTGTTAACACAGAGTCGGCCAGTCACTTTCCAAATGTTTAACTCTGTAAATCAGACTCGCTCATGTCCCTTACCAACATGGTACATGACTTGTATAGAATATAAGTAAGGTCTCCATACGTAAGACCAAAGTGATTTTTATTCATTTCCAGCAAGTTACCACCAGGTTATAGCTTATTGTCCGAACTGTTTAGCATTCTGAATCACCCGTTTGGCGATCTCGGAATACCTGTACAAGGCTTGACTGGCGTTGTTTGCTTTGCTACTAAAGAGAAATAATTTAAAAAAAAACGTACTATATATCTTTGTATTTGTCCATTAGGATTAAGCGGTGGCTGCCAGTCCAAGGTGATTGCGGAATCAGTTCTGTCTGTCCAATGAAGATTCCGGATCGGTCCAGGTTCTGCAAAACAAAACAAAAATAGAGATACTGATTTAGCTTTAAGTGTTTAAAGTTGAGTCTGTGAGTTGGATTTCGGCATCTGCCAATAAATTAATAAGGCCACATCCAAACATCGTGTCAAGAGCCACTGTTTAGAACTTTGGTAACTACAAATACACGCGAGATTTTGCTGATCACAGACATAGCCGAAGCCATATAGCTGGTGTTGTTATTTGCCAAATGTGTCAAAGTATAGGGCATTACATAATGACTGATGTGAGCCACTGATACCTCGTATTGTGGTCATTGCAGTCACTTCATTACTCAGGGTCCTGCACCAACCGACGTCTCGGCTTGCACCTGGTACAAGTAGATTTAATAGTTTTAATGTTTCCCTACAGACGAACCAACAAAAACGAACCATATACAATGGTTACAGCATATACAATGGTTTTATCAATTTAAAGGGCCTCAATGGGTGTACAGTGATCACGTACCCGGATTCGTCATTAAATGCAAGGATTAAATAATCGGATTAAATCCGTAAGTGTTACACACGTCAGGTAGAATTTAAACAGACCTGCAGGAAGTATGTCACATTCGTTGCAAGGCCAGTTATCCCATGCATCAATTGCACCACGTCGTTAATAACCGTTGGGTTTCCCGACTGTCCACTCCTCCAGTACCTAATGTTGTAATTAGTGATGATTCCTTGTGGAGGGTCGGGCTCTGACCGATGAAGTGATGGATACGTCATCAACGTTCTGAATGACGACATTCAAGGGTACTGTGGGCTCTGTTGAAGATTGTAAAAAATCAAGTATCCGATCATGTTCGAAATGACCAAAAGCAGTTGTTTGATCCTACAATAATTATGAAAGGGTTTGGTATTTGTAAACAGTACTTACTTGCTTCATCAGTTCTCTGAACCTTAACGTCACTGTAGGGCCCTGCCCCAGTACTGGTGTTTGCGGCAACTTGAAAACTGTAGTTAGTGAAGGGGATTAAGCCATCTATCTCAACTTGTTCGGCTGTCGATACATTTAAGATGAGTTGTGATCCTGGGCCACTCAGCTTGTACGTGTAGCCGGTGATGATGCCACCTCTGCTTCCACATGCTGGCTGACTCCAGGAGAAAGTCAGGCTCCGTTTGTTTGAAGTGACGACAATTTGCTGTGGTGGAGCCGACGGTTCTAAAGGTAAATTATTATACGAAGGAAAATGATTCAGATAAATCATTAGCATTGTTTGAATGTGCGATCCTCAGAGTTGTCGAAGTTACGGGTTTATTGAAAATGGTCTTACCTTTCGTGCCAGTTGTAACACTAATTTGCGACGTTGGTCCGTTGTTTCCATCTACATAAGCTTGGACTTGTATGATATACGTCGAGTAAGCGACCAGACCAGGTATTATTGTAGAAGTAGTTCCCGAACACATGCAATGCTGAATGTATGTGACCGGAGTGATAGGCTGACAACCATCTCTGTTGAGGAGTGCATAGTGCACCATGTAGTTGTCGGAACAGAGTACATCACGCCAGCTAAATGTAACACTGTCCGAATCTACGGACGTAATCTTCAGCGGATGAACTGATGTAGGATCTGAAAAAAATAAACACACATCGGGAATACCAGCCAAATTTATGGCTTAAAATATCTTCGCTTGACAACATTAGAATGAAATACATTTGGACAAATATTTGTCAGTGAGTTTTAGGTAAATAGGGCCTAGTCTTACAATTACAAGCAGGAGTAATGTCAGTTTAATTTGTCTTTGCATAAACACAAATGTATGATTTATCGGCTATGATGCAACTGATTATCATTTTAATCAAATTCGAAAGAATTGTTTACCGTTTCTTATCAATGTGGTACCAGATGTCGACGATTCGGGTCCCTGCGTACCACTGTACTGAAGGGCGAATGTAAAGCCATATAGGTTGAACTAGATATCAAACCAGTGATGACATGACTGGTAGTTTGATCATCAGTGGACCTGAAGTGATACCCGCTGTGGAGATACAATCTCTTCACATTGGCCTCTGTTTGTCAATGCATACTCCAGTATGTAGCCAGAGACACATGCATCTGGTTGCCAGGAAACTTGGAGTTGATATGGATCGTCTGAAAACGCTTTCAGCCGAAGAACGCCATTGTTAGCTGCAAGAATGGTAAAACAATTACACGGAAAATTTAAAACGTTTATATTAAAATTTGGAGCAGTTGTTAAGAATAATTTTAACAATTTGTTTTTGCTGTTTTACCCATCGCCTTCCTCGAGAGGCTGCCATGTCATGTCTATCAGGCTCGAACTTCTTTAATCGTTGCTATCTGGGTTAGAGTGTTTGTGACTGAAAAGATTCAATGAACTTACTAGAGCACTGGCAGTTACTTCAAAGTATGGTGGTATGCAATCTGAAAGGAAGGATAAAGAATATTGCTGTGTCAGTTTATCAGATGTAACGTATATATACACATATTCATTGAGATTTCACATTGCAATATTAATGGTGTCCTTAAAGTTCACTTTACTCTATATTACTTTAATTATATATTAACACATATGTGCTTTATCAAGCTTCAGTGCAATTCAAATCCACATTTCTCTTACTTCAGTACATTCTCCGTATCCTTCTCGCAGGGAATCTCCAGATGAACAGTGACATGTCTGCTTACAGTCGGCACCATACGTACCTTCACCACATTCTAAAGTCAAAACAAAAATACTCAGTTGAATAAAAAGTTGGTCACTTTGGACATAAATAATTCATTCCTAGCATACGGGACGAATCAGCAAGGCTCAACAGAGACTAATTGGAAAGAACATCTCTGATATTGTCAATATTATCAACTGAAGGAAACCAAATTAGCAAAGAGGAGTTAGTTTGTTTGCAATATAAATATCAACAAGTACCCAACACGAAATAGTGGACAAGATATGTTGCTAATCCCGTATCCTTCTCACAGGAATCTCCGAGATGGACGTGACATGTCTACTTACAGTCGGCTCATACTTCCCTTCAGTACATTCTATGCAGAAAACAAAAATACTCATCATGCCTCAAAAATACTCTGCATGCCTTATATACGGGACGAATATTGCTAACAAAATTAGCAAAAGTGATTTTGGGGCAATCTTCAGACCCGGGAGTCTAAATATAAAAACCAACGAGTACCCAGCACGAAATACTACACACTATTTTGATAATTCCTTATACCTTGCACGCAGTCTAGTCCCATATATCCAGCAGCACAGGAGCATCCGTAAGGATCAGGAAGACAAAACAAACGACCCCGAAAGCAAGCGTCGTTGTGTGGATCAGTGCTATCAGAACAGGTATGACTGGCATTCTGGCCGAAAGACGTGACGCCCGTGAACTGATTGCAAGAGAACAACAAATCCGGAATTATGTCTATATAAATCAACATTTTTGGGAGTCTGGTTGGTGTAGCGGTACTTTCCTTGCCTTCCACCACTGTGATCCGGGTTCCGAATCCTACCTGGGCCAATATGTGGATTGTGTTTTCAGTCCTACCTGATTCCGTGGGTTTCCTCAGAATACTCCTCCCAGGCCTTTCCTCCACCTCTAAAACTGTAATTTCTTCACATTGTCTTCTCTTTACTGGGACCCATGGGACCTCAGTGGATTCCACTGAGTGAGTTACCCAGTTAAAATAAAGAAATAAACAAACAAATACATTTTATATGAATAAAATAAAATGTTCACCATTAGTACTTGATAAGAAGATAACGAATTGATACCTTGTCGACAATATTCCCCACTGAATCCTGGAGCGCAGATACACGTTCCCGTCTTGTCATCACAGATACCTCCATTGTAGCATCGACGACAGGTGTTCTGACAGGAAGGCGGACCCCACACCACAGGACACCCTTGCAACAAATACAAATCAAACGTTCAGTTTCGAAACTTTGAAAAAGCATTTTACTGGAAAAAGTCGGATGGGCGGAAAGAAATATTAAAAACCTACCTCTTACAATAGAGTCTCATGAAAGCCATGAAGCTGTAGACTTTCTTGGCCCAAGACGAAGCAGCTATATATTCCTCCATCATCTACAGCAGCGTTACTGATATTTACTGAGCTGGCTGTTTCCGTGCTGTCACCGCCATTATGCCTCCATCTGTAGTTGCTGTTAGCAGGTGAGACTCACATTACTCCATCACATAGTACCACCGACTCTCCAATATTGACAATCTGTGATGTTCAGCTTTTTAGGCCGTGTATATGGACTATATGCATAATGTCTGCAGTGAGGTCATAATCATTTGGTTTCAGTACTATTAACTACTAACTATGGCTTCTTATAGAGAACGTTCAAATCATCCATAGCACTCTAATCTGTGAGAATCACAACTTTACAGGGTGAGTCAAAAAAGCGAACCCAAATGTCAGGACTATTGTTTTAGTTCTCCATGTAGCACTTTTTCAAAATACAGGTTATGAAAGCCCAATTCAAAGCATTTTTTAGTACAAGAATCATTCTAATCCCACTTTTCAGACTTTTCCAGTTGGGAGTGCAAACACAACCACCTTTTAAAGTTCTGTCCACGGATCACAAACAAAGTGTTCGTTCTTTCAGCAAAACGAAAACAATTCATGTTATTTTGTTTTCGTTTTTGGCACGAAAAGAAGAAAACACTTATACCCTCGTGATCGTGGACAGAACTACAAACAGTGGTTGTGTATAAAATCCGTAGCGAAAAGTACATAGTGATGTGAATGATTCTTGTGTAAGGAAAACTTATGGTGGGATTTTATATCCTAGATTTTAAAGTGCTACATGCCAACACTTCACTAAAACAATGGTCCCGACACGCGCCTTGCCCATTTAATTTGTTTTGACTCTCTATACTAAAGTAACGAGAAGAGAACAAAAGCATAAGTCCATTGCAAATGAAATGCAATTAAAAATAAAGACGTGATATCAAGAAGCGGCGGTAGGCCTCTATCAGCTCACCATCATTGTTCAATAAAATTGTCTGTATCCTGGTCGTTTGCATTCTTTGACCTTCGGCGTAGAAGACACCCGTTCAGTCGGTCCCAGCTGTTGAAAGGTAACGTACTGGACAGTGTAACATTACATATCGTCTGTGGGTCATCAGCAACCATCGATCTACTGGTAGTTCGACATTGTTACCTCCTGTGGTCAGTTGTCTGCCGAAGATGATCCCAGCGGAGGCATGGTTAGGACCCTTGTAGCTTGGATGACTGCATTTTCGTTTCCAGTCAGGCCAAGACAGGCAGGGTTGGCCACCAGGTAAAATCTACACCGATATCTGAAGAGTTAAATGAATGTATTCAAATGTTTTAACATTTGCTATAGGTCTGCTGGATCCAGGACAAATTATCACAATAAAACAAAAAATCACAATAACACTTGCATTTTTCATGTAAAAACAGATGCCAAATATGCCTTAAAATCCATATTTTGTAGCCCCCATCCCAACTTTTGACATCGAATACATTACTATATTGCATCACATTGGCGCATCAATCAAATAAAAGGCTTTGTTGTCCCCTTTCATTTAATACCACATTCATGTGAGGTTGCAATGCTTGTAGCTGTAAAGATTTCGCCAAATGTTCAACCAAGTGTCAACTTTTTCATAAAATTGACCTAATGAAAAAAAATCCATAAATAAAAGCTAACATGGGCTCGACCAGCAATTCCCAAGTCCAACTTCGATATACGCGGATTTATTCGCCAAAGAAATTTAGCAACTAAAAATGTTAATCATTTGTGAAGTCAACAATCTGTATTGAATATTTATTTTTTCCCTTCTAAATATTCATTATGCGAAATGATGAAGATATTGAAAATGTATCATGAACCACGATGTCATTGCACTTTTGACGAATATTACACGCGTAACATATTTTCTTTGTTTGCAAACATATTTTTTTATTCGTTTACCTTCAACAGTGTCTTGGATTTCCTCCACGCGAAACTGACCAGGCTCACAATGCCGGTTGTTTTTGCACACTGACGTATCGAGCAGAACGATGGGATCCGCGATGAAATCAATCACTGCTCCGTTAGTTGCCTGAGAACCTGTAACCATCTCCTATCTGTGTGTTCGTCAGAAATCTGATGGATCCAAACCACCTCGCACTACAGCGCCTGCCAATCGCTCACCTGCAGTCATTTTTGTAACACCGTAAAGTAATCATTGCCAAGATTATTTTATTACAGTTATTTTGACCCACTGTCTTTACTTTCTGGTAAGTAAGAACCCCATTAATGGACTCTAATAAAGTTAGATATGCAATATTTGTATTTTGTTTATAATAAAAGCTTCAACAGATTCGTTTTTTTGTGGACGTTTTAAAATGTATTCCAGCACACTTGTTTTGGACTTCCGTCGTAAGAAAAAAATGAAACTTAACCTCAGGTGCAAATGCCCACCTTAGTCCAGTTCGGCTGAATTAAATTCATGACAAAATTGCATCATGTTTATGTTTAAAACAAATTCTACGTGCTGTACCATCAAATACCCCCATATCTGGAAACGAAATCGATTTTCGTAGGCCTTTATGAGCCTACACTGCGAGAAAAAATGGATTGATAATGCTGAAGGCGAATGCAAAAAGAAGGATTTTCTTTTCTCATCGGCAAACGTGGCTTGGAAGACATGTATAGAAAACTTACCATAGCTATCGACTCTGTTGATTATTGTAATTTTCTTCCAAGCAGTAGATAGCTTCAAGATCTACTCTCCACCACTGATTCAGGCATCATCTATAACATAAATACATTGTAATACAGTTTCTACATTACCTCGTTTGGAGAAAGGGTGTGCAAACATTGTGGTGTCAGAGCAATAATCTGTATCATACCAAATTTAATTTGATTATTGAGTTGTTTTATATCATTAACACGTAACGTGTAGGCGAGGTACCATTGAACATGGCACAAATCACAGCAGTATTGTAGTGTTATAAATATCTTCACAGTTAATTATTTCTGAACGGTTCGATAGTAAATAAAACAAAATTTTACATTACCGGTACCTAATATTCTATAAAGCGTTTTGACCACATCCAGAATTTGTAGCCACGTCGATTTGTTTATAATCTACGAAACGTATTACCGCCAAACATTTTTTCGTACGTACGTGATAAGTTTCCACGTACGTACATGATAAGTTATCTGTTTCACGTACGTACATGATAAGTTTCGTACGTACGTGATAAGTTCACGTACATTACGCGATAAGTTTCACGTACGTACATGATAAGTTTCACGTACTTACGTGATAAGTTTCTTGCAATATACGTACATGATAAGTTTCACGTACGTACGTATTAGTTCGGTATATCACGTGTTTTTTACTGCGTGCGTTCCGTTGATCTGGTTCCCAGACCAAAGATTCTGACTATTCTGGTGAATCTTAGGTCAGGCAGCCTCACGTTTAGCTTTTTTTAATGTTTTGAATTTTAAGTAAATCACTTGCTTCGTAATATCATGCCAGTATTAACTAAATACGGTTTGATGATGTTTGTAATAAGATAACATTGACTAATGTTGATCTGGAATCTTCAAAAATTAGGCACCCAATGGCACTGTTGGCAGGCGGGCCGGCGAATGAAGATATGAGTTTTGGAAAATCTCAGTAATGGTCGTCAAATTCAAATTACCTTACATGACGCAGCAAAAGTTCGCCACATGCAGTCGATTATATTTGATACTTTCTAAGTCGTCGTTGAATTTCAAGATTTCTAAATGAAAGCAATAGATATTAATTATCAACTCTTTTTAAAAATTAATAAGCAATTAGCAATTAATTAAGCCTATATTATATTCCGAAATACTCGGGCGCGCTATCCGATTGTCGACAACGAAACAGATTCAGAAAAGCGAGAGTTCGGGAAGTTTTTCGGGAAAAAGGAGGAATTCCTCCCGTTTTAGTCACAAGATTCATCAGGAATAGTCAGGAAGAATGTTGGTGTTCACCCAACGTATGGGCTTCGGAAGGAGGGACAGATGAGCGTTTAGTTTCAGTTGAGTCGCGGCATGTCAACGATCATGACCAAGTGCGTCACGTCCTTTGAACAAATAACACGTGTGAATGTGCTCGCCCTTTCCATATGTGAAGACTTTGCTTGCCTTATCTCCGCGTGTGTACGGTACACGTGAAAACCATCGCGTACGTGCTGCGTGAAAACTATCTTATCACTTGTTGTGCGTACGTGGGAAACTATCACGTACGTACG